>CM067483.1:27758818-27785479 GCA_034552555.1 Semaprochilodus insignis | reverse complement strand
ATATATATAATCTCATCAGATAAAAATAGTCACCTTATGTGTAGTGCAGTGCAGTGAATGTCTCATTAGATGTGTGGAAAATGAGTCCCAAAGCAGATGTTAATGATTGGCAAAAAGGAGTGATTGCATTTGGGCATGCCATGGTGTGAAGGAAGCAGCTGAATTTTGAGGATTTGTATGGAAGCATACAGCCATACGAGATTTTTTGTCTACCGAGCTTAAGCATATACTGTATATATATCAATACATAGGAAAAGCCATGTACAACTTAAACTAGCACTGAAATACTGAAGTTTTGCTGAAATTTACTGACATTTACCTACTATAGAAAATATAAATAGTAATATTTGTATTACTTTATTGTTTATATAACCATTTTGCACAATTAGATATATAATAGTGCACAAGTCTATGTATTTGCATTTATCATATTGGTAAAAATAACATAAAATATTAAATGTGCCTTTTAACTTTATTTCTTGTGAATCTGAGTTGATTTTCATTTCCATTTCTGTTTTGATAATAGGCTAGTAGGCTTTATAGATAATATTGTAGTGACCCAATACTGGCTGGCACTAGCCTCTAGAAGCTCATGAGGAGGACCATGGAGGGGTGTACCCTCCTAAAAGCGACTTCTTGCTGTTGTAAAGTTAAGGTATTTGTATGTGTTTACTGTGTTATTTTGTGGTGGGGGATGTAGGTTGTTGGTGTGTTTTGTGTGTGAGGGAAGGTCACTGGTAGCATGAGTCCTGTGGTTAGTGGTGACCTCCCATGTGAGTTCAGTGCTTTATATGTGCGTTCTACAGGTGTTTCAGTGTAACAGCACTTCATTGCTTCTCCTGTGTTTTACTGTATGCCAACAATATATACTCATCATCAAAAGAATAGTGGCACAAATAGGAATCAACCGGCAGGAATAAAACCTGGTGGGTAAGTTTAACATGGTGAGTCATGCGATTCAAGTTTAACACTCGGCCGCTCATGTGACGTAAACAAGGACAGGCCTTATCGCTGTACCTGACTGACCCAACAGCCATGATTGTGGACATTCAGCGAGAAGTGATGCCCTTCATGAGTCATCCTGTTTCACCATTGGCAGATGGCTGGACAATGCAGGACTACATGTAAGCAGACCATTACAATGACTGCCCTTAACACCACATCAACGTCCTCAAAGACTGCAATGGTGTTGTGCCAGACAGTCATGGAGTGACTCAGAATGGCAGCGGGTCATCTTCAGTTTTGAGACCCGTGATGAGTGATGAGAATATTCAAGGTGCATGGGATGGATTATCACAGGACACCAGTAAGGAACCTTTATCTTCCTTCTGAATATCATTGCAAGTCGACACTTCCTTCTGGGTGCAAGAATTTTTTTGATGATGAGTATATATTAATATTGATTTTTTTTTATTAAAAATGTAAAAAATTACAATCTATTTCATTGATCGAAACTTTGAAATCCGACAAAAAACAGTGCACTGGCAATGAAGGCTGATATTGATATTAATACCCGTAATAAAGTTGAGGCTTCGGTCGGTTTGACGCATCCCTTTAATGGTGAGTATAGTAGAAGTGAAACAGCTCACCCTCTGTAGCTATACTGCTGTCCAATAGGGAACAATCCTGTTCTTCCTCTCTCTCAGCACAGGCGTATCTCTGGCATTGTTTACATGAACGACTCAGGCACTTCCACTCCTCCACCGCAACCATCCATTTCCCCGTTCTGGCTGATGAGACTCTTTAATTGGACTATGCTGGGAGCCTGTAAAATGCTGTTTGTTTACTCAGCTGCATCAGAGCAAACAAACAAACACAGGCCGACCACCGAGTGTGGCAGACTAAGAACAGACGGATTATGGTAGTTTCGAGAAGAGGTAACGTAACCTTCCACAGCACACTGCATTGCGGTGTCTTTGAAGATTCAGTGCACTTCATTACCACCAGTGGCCCATGAACACTGATGCTGAAATCAGTTTTGCGGAGGATCCAGCTGCAATAAAAGCCCATGTCGTATGACTCTGATTTGCTGATCTTACAGTGAGATTTTGACAAACGGGTAAATAAATTATGTGTTTTTGTATTATTGAGTTAGACTGAAGCTTCATGACAGAAAGCAATGCTTTATAACGAGAAGACCTTTTGTCTTTGTCCAACATGGCATATTCAGTGTTCATACTTTGTACTGAGCCATCGTTTTATCTTGGTGCTTTCATACGGGTTCAAAGAAATATGCCATCACGGCTGCAGAAAGTGTTGGGGCTATTTTGTGATTAGATTAAATGTGGAAACTATGTAAAACATGATGGAAGTCATAAATCACTTTGCTGGACACTTCCATATAGCAGGACGTCTTGGCTCTGCTACTGTCCTCACCTTTACAGAGAAAACCCAGTGGTTTCTGGAAACTAAAAAATATGATTTAAAAATACAGTTAAGTTCCATGTTCATGTTCATGTTTGTTGTATTTAACATTTGGTGCAATTTGTAAGATTTAATAGTTTAAAATAATCTAATGATAACTAAATTCTTCAAAGACAGAATGTCAGAGATGGCTGTGTATTGTGTTGCACTGAAGTTAGCATGATAACCTGCTAGCCCTGGCCCGTCCTGTTTCATAATACCACTTTGTACCACTAGAGATGATAGTGAGTGTCTGTACCGTTGAGTCTGCTATTAGTCCAGCATGAAAAGATGATGAAGTAGCTCTGCTGTACCGAAGGCGTATTCTAAACTCTTGTCAATCGTGTTGAAGGTCTTGCTCCCTGTTAGATCACTTAAGAACAGGTAGATAATGAAAGGCCACCCACTAAAACATGAAACAAAACCAAAATAACAAGGTAGCATTGGCACTACTTTTCACCACTGAAGACACTCTTGGCGGGTAAAGGGATGGAGTTTGATGCTGAACCTGCAACGTTTCTTCTAGACCAGTAGGTAAACAGCTGTTAATGCTAACATTGAGGTGGGGGGACTGTGTGTTTCTTATGAGAAGGGTGAACATTACAACTGTCTGGCGATATGTTGCTTCCTATTTGTTTGGAGTAAGTATTTGACATGTTGTATCATTTTACAGATTGCACCTTGGACTCTGTAGGCTGGTTTCCCAGATCAAGCCTAGACTGGTTCCAATCAGGATTTTTTCCTTGTAGAACAGAGTCAATCTGGATCTTCAGAAGCTGGACACACGGCCTTACATTTTAGATTACCTGCTAATCAACCAACCACATTTTGATTTCCAATGATTCAGACCACTTTTGTGAGAATAACATCTTTCTAGGCCTGCTGTGCCACTGATGAATATAAGCAGTAGTTCCACCAAAGTTTCAGTCAGTTCTTAAGCACCGCAGCAGCTTTATGCACTCTTTAGTCACTCTTTAGCTCTTTAGTCACTGTAAATGTCTACATACAAGGTTAAATGTGTTGTCACTGTTGGACCAAAACCTTGTTTTTCCATTTTTGTTGTCAGCTAATTATTTATGCCGTGTTACATATTTTGTAATAATGTGCCACCAAGAGGGTGCTCAGGATTTGCTGATGTCTATTACAAGCTTCAACTAAAATATGTCTCTTACACTGTTCAAATGTGTGCATTTATTATAGAAAGGCCTTGAAATGATCATGTGCACTAGCATTAGATTACCGTTTTACTAATAACAAACTTTTAGAAATTCCATTGGGCTGCTCGTAGAAATTAGCATTGCTGTTTTTTTAATGGTTTTTGACCAAATGTTTACGTTTATGTGGCAAACAGAAGGCCCAGGCACAGATGACTGGCATCTTCATCACTGGTCAGGTTTTGGTAAACCACACGTAACTGAGCACTGATGGTTGTAAAAACTAGGGGTGCAGAGATACGATACTCAGTATTGGTATCAATCCAGTACTGGTCACTAATATCAGGTCAAAAAGTGGTGCTGTGGATGGTTAGTGTATATTATTTGCAGTTAAATAGTTTTGCCTGCAAAATTATTTCTTATGATAAAATCGTAAAAGGAATGTGAAGATATTTGTCATATATAAATAGACAAACCAGTACCTGGGATGGAAGCATGTCTTTAAAACAATCACATCCCAAGAAATGTTTTCAAAAGTGCTTTTCCATTCTATTTTCCATGGTTAGGCTATGTTCTTTTTTTTTCTTCCTTTTTTTCTTAAATTTTCCACTCTATTTGGCTTTCCGTCTTTGAAGTGGCCTGGCGTTTAGGTTCACGGCTCTTGTAGACAGAGTAGGGCTTGTAAGCAACTGCAGTTTTTCCCTCACCTCCTGATGCGACCTTCCCAAAAATGCCAGAGAGGACATCCATCTTTTTTTCCCCCAGGGCTAGTCAGATCAAGGTGAGGAGTGCTGAACCTCTTCCACCAGCTGGGGCTCACCTGCCCACGTGGAGCATGTGGCGTCTTTTTAAAATGCACCGAATCACCACCCAAACGTGTCTAGTTAACTGAGCCCCCCCAGCCTCCACACCCACCACCCCCACCTGGGCCAGAACACGCCTCAGATCCTGTGACCTCTACTGCATGGAGTTTTATGGCAGTGCTAAAACAGAAATAAAAATGATAATGAAGAAGATGCCAGCTGCCAAAAATGGGCTTTTATTATGCTCTAATCTCATTCTGATGTGATAATTTCAATCTTTTTGTGTGACATATAGACCGTTTTCATGTAATAAATTTAGTTATGAACTGACATACCAAAAGTCATGGGACAGCAGTATATAAATTGGTTATGAAGTGGTGTTACCTCAGGGGACGACTTGGGAACACCCACACCTATATAAGTTGTGAGGTGTTATCTTGCAAGTGAGGTTGAATAGTGGCCAGTGAGCTCAGGGCAAGGTGACGTGAATTATTAGAATTTGAACAAGGCATGATAGTGAAATGCTTTAATTGGGCTCATGTCTGGGGATTGTGCAGGCCACACAATTAATTGGGCCTTTCCAGAATACATGAAGTCCATGAAGGGCTGCAAATATGGCACCGGTCAATGACATGTTTAGCTGGACCAGTGCACACACCTTGCACAAGTATGGAACCACCACCATCCTGCAGTGTGCCTTGTTGACAACTGATATCTATGGATTCATGGGGTCTGTGGTACACACAAACCCTACCAACAGCCCCAAACGTGACTCAGTGGACCACACCACACGTTGCCAGTCCTCTAGGGTACAGTTAGCAACCTCATGAGCCCAGATGAGGTGCTGTGTCCAGTGTCATGGTGTTAACAGAGGCAGTCCGGTGGATCTTCTGCTCCCATATCCCATGCAAGCTAAAGACCACTACCCTGACCTGTGGGATATGTCTGTGGGGCCTCCGGCATTGAATGTGGATGTGAGTTCTGCCAGACACGCTTGTCCGTTTTCAGGGACAATTCTAGCCAAACGCCACTGCGCTGACAGAAATTGAAAGTCCCATCTGTCCGGCACTCACTATCATGCCTAACTATCATGCCTATCATTCTAACTCTGCTAAATCACGTCACCTTGCTATGAGCATGTGGGCCAGTGTTCAACCTCACTCACAAGAAAACACCAAACTTCATAATCAGTTTACATACTTCTATCCCATTACTTTTGGTATGTCAGTTTATATTCAAACGGTTACTTTTCTCATGTAAAATGTATGTTATGTAGCTGCATTAGTTAGACCTCACCACCAAGTCTGACTAATTCATGTCTTTCATGTCTTACACTTTGGAGACAGTATTATATCAATCTAAAACAAATTAAGGAAATGGGAAATGTCGGAATGGTGGCATCCTAATCTTTGTTTGCTAGCTAGCTAAGCTAACATTTAACATATTTAAAATGCACATTGTCACTGCTGGGACAAAATCCTGAACTTCCATTTTTTATGTTTTTAACCGCTGTGACTCAGACTGTCCTTAACATTATGTGCACAATTCAATATAATCCAATAGAAATTTAAGAAATAAAAAAATACATTGACATACATTAAAACTGAGGAACTACAAAGTTTTGATCCAACATTATTGACATAACATTATTTATATTTTAAATCCGAGATCCACTTATAATGTTTGTGGCGTTTTTGTGCACCAAAACAATCGCTATTCATTTTCAGATGACCATTTTCCAACCTCTCATTATACCCTAAATTTAAACAGGCTGTTTTGTTACTGAATATATGAAGATATGTTTAAGTTATCTCTTTTCTAATTGGCTTCCTTGTATCGTACCTCATTCAAAAAGCACTGTGAATGAGCAGGGCTAAACTACTATAGGATGAAATTATATATATTTAATGTGGTCATTTTAATGATATCACTGACATAAAAGAAACAAATAACTCAAAACAGGCTGTTTTTGCAGCATACTCCTCATCTTGTAAGAAGGTATTGATTTCATTACCTAGAAACTGACCTGAAATATTGTAATGTATGGACTTAAACCTGCTTTTTTAGTTTTAAGAGTGCACAATAAACTGACTGTTTATTCATACAATTATCAATGGATATTGTATATTTGTCTAAGCAATGTTCTGCACTAACAAGCATTTATGAACAAATACTAAAACCAAGCCTAAAATATATATACATAAAAAGGTACACATTATGTGATATATTTGTAAGAAATAATTACTTAAATGTCTGCAAAGATCAGCTTAGAATCTGATCTTCCGTTCTATCAACAGCATAAGCCAGATAGAAAATATTTGATATAATAACTAATCACCTCAATTTAGATTCACTTAGCTTGCTAGTTAGGAGTGTAAAAGTTTCATTATAGGTCAATGCCTGCTTCATTATTTATGAAGTGGCTGAATTAGAAAAATGATTCCAGAGAATGTGCAGAGGGTAGACAGCAAACAACATCTAGGGCTCTGAGTGACTGAAGTTAGTGCACTTTGCGTAATACCTCACTTATAAATGACTTTGTGAAACACTGATTTCACCAAAACCAAAAATGATTATGTGTATCAGGATTTGGCATGATTATACGTGTATAATTTTCAAAGAAGTTCTGTTACAAACATAGTTACTATTACAATGTTTGTTTTCTTCAAGCTACACTAGAGTGCAAGCCCTGCATTCACGTCCAGACTGCAAGGCTAGAGGGTGTCTGCATTCTCAAAGTTCTCATTTTGGCTCAGGAGTGCCTTCTATGGGCCCCTACCATGGCCTTCGGTGAAGACCATGACTATGCAGATTTAGCTGTGGCCTATCAGAGAATCACACAGTACATTCCTTCTGAAACATACCAGAACCAATCACAGCGGATGGTTTTGTTTACTGTAGTTTGACCAACATTACAGAAAGAAAGATTCTTATATTTCGGTAAAAATGCATACGTTTATTAATTATGCTTCCGCATTGCTTTGCAATGTGTAGTCCCGCTGTTTTCAAGATATCGACACCCTTCCAACTCCACAATGTTTGGTCTGATCGGGAATGGTGTGCTTGTATACAGCTTTCTGATCGGTTGTGTGGTTTCTGCGTAGCAACAATTTCCTGAAATTTTTACCCTTAAGGATGAATGGGATGGAAAAGTGCATGCCCATCTACTGTACTTCTGCTCCACCCAGAGACAGCGTTTCTGATCTCAGAGCAGAACCACAAGCAGGAATTCAGTGTTGATCTGACCCGCACTCGTCTGTTTGCCTTTTTTCCCCATTCCTCTTCCCCCACCATTCATATTTTTGTCCTCACCCAAACCCTGTTGTCTCCTTTAACCTACAGACAGCAAACTGCATGTACTCACTCAGGGCAGATCCCTAAACTCTAATCCAAAGACATACTGACCCACACTCCTCTATGTGTCATTTATTCATCCCTTGGTCTTCTCATAGCAACCACATCCTAGCAACAGCCTGGCACAAAGTGGGAAACATTTAAACTGTGCAACTGGGTTTCTAGTATAACATGTAATTGAGCTGCATTATGCCTGTAATCTGAATTGAGCCACTGTAGATGAGCAAATTACCTCATTTTAACAAACAAGCGCAACCGACACCACAGTGTCACAAAAACACTGGTGCATCAAGCTTAAACTCACATGTGCAGACTCAGTTAACTTCTTTAGGTTCTGCTTTTGCTCTGAATAGCACACTGAATACCATATTTAGTCTGAGAATAGCTGTAAAATTACATTGCCAGTCATCTAATCATAGAGTTGTGCAACAAATTTACGAGCATTATGGAAGTACATTTGGAAACATGATTTTTTTTTATGAATGAAACTGCCTGTCATTCATAAGTGAAAGAAGATCTTATAGCCACTATGGGTTACATCAGTGCATGAGCTATATACTGTATATAATGTAAACAGTTTAACACTGCAGGAGGTAGTTGTCATCTGCACAAGGTCAATTACCTTCTGTACAGTGAATGGTGTGGAAACATGTTGGCTTGGCAGGGTAAGACTGAGAACATCTGCAGTCATAGTTACCCTACAGGAAGTTACTTTAGACTTTCCGGTGTGTGGCACGTTAAGGCACTCGTGTTTTGTGATGAAATAATACACAATAATAAAACATTTCACTGGGAGATGTGGATCAGAGGATCTAGTTTATTAGGTACATATAAAGAGGGGGAAACTGTACAAAAAACACAGTATGCAATAATGTGCAAATCATTACAACAATATATTTAATTGAAATTAGTACAAAGACAACACATCATATACTGAAAACATTTATTATTTTTTTCATATGTGCCCATTTGGAATTTGATGCCAGCAGCACATTAAAAAAAGAAACTGGCCACAGAAGCTGGCCACAACTCTTCTTCTGCGGTTGGGAAGTTAATTGCTGTAGTTTTGAAAGGGAATGTTTTTCCATTCTTGCCTGATATAGGACTTCAGCTACTCAACAGTGGATGACAGGTCAGGGCTGCAGGCAGGCCAGTTTAACACAATGACTCTCACTAGGAAGCCCTGCTGTTTTAATCCATGTATTTGCCACCCAAATATCATTCAACAAAGTCATAGAAGCTACTTAAAGCTCGGCACTAGCAAGCATTAATGAATGAACACTTAAACAGAGCTGATTGCTGTAGCTTTTGGTGATGGATATGGTATGTTCTCCTTGAATAAACAAGACCTTGCCTGAAAAAGACATCCTCTGGATGGCAGCGTATGATCTGTTTTCTGTGCACTGATAACAAGCTGAATGGTCCCTTTCCTCTTTAGCCACAGAATCCAAGATTTCCAAAAAGAATTTGGACTCTTTCTACTTCTCCTCAGTTTGTTCTTCTTCGCATGGTAGAGTTTTGACTTTTAAATTTGTGGATGTGGCGACGAACTGTGTTTACAAGTAACGGATTTAGGAAGTGTTCCTGATCCCATGCAGAGATTTCCTTGACAGAATCGTGTCTATTTTTAACGTAGTGCCGCCTGAGGGCCTGAAGATCACAGCCATCTAATATTGGTTTTCAGCCTTGGCCCTTGCATACAGAGATTTCTCCATATTCTCTAAAACTTTAAATGATATTATGTACTGTATATTATGAAATCGCCAATTTCATGGCTATTGAAAAGCATTATTCTCAACTTATTCACAGAAAGCCCTTTTTGACCATAAGAAGCTTGGTTCTTATACTGGTTCTGTTCAGGCTGGGTAGAACCTTGGTGCTATCCAGGGAACCAGTCTGTGTTTGCACCAGTTTTTATTAGGACCAAGTATCGCCAAAGGATAAGGCATTAATACTAACAAAGGGCGTTACCCAATGGTAGTAAACAGTGCAAACAAGACGGCAGAGTGTATAGATTACCTGCGAGCGTTTGTGCTGTTATTCCAGATGTTAGTTTTCATCCAAAAAGCAAACATGGAATAACTACTGGTAATAAGAAGACGTAGAAGAGTTCCTTCAGCAGACCGATGGATGTCGCAATTGTTGCCTTCTCTTTCCCCAACAACTGACACGCCCACAGATGCCATCAGGGATTGTGCTGAAGAACCTACTATTCTTTGGGTTGAGCAAGAAACTAACTTTCCAGGTTCTGAATCTATTTACTTTTGGTGGAAACGCACTGATTGGATCAAAATGAGGTGCGGAACAGAACCCGTTTCTGCGTTGGTGGAAGAGGCCTCAGAGTGGTGAACCCCTCACCATTTTTACTTATGAAAGATTTCGGCTGTTTGGGACCTTCTTTTTATACCCATTCAGGTTACTGACCTGATATCAATTAACCTTATCAGGTGTAATCCACATTATAGAACTTTTAACAGTCTCTTGTTATTCGAAACCTATGTCTGCCATCAAATTCAAAATGTACATATATTCCTCAAAAAACAACAATTTCTTATTTGATATGACAGTGTAAATGATTTGCACATAATTGCATTGTGTTTTTTATTCACGGGCCTCTAAATGGCCATTATATCTTATATACCTGTCACAGGGACATAAATACAGTATCATGGATTTAAAGGTTTGTATAGTGTCAACAATTTCAGTCACACAGTGTAGAACATGCAGAACCTGCACATCACATGAGTCTGTCCCAAATGCATGGCTTCAACCTCGAGACCTAGGTCTACACATTCCCCATAGGTCTACACATTGTTGAAGTCACCATAGTGTAGAATTGATGAGGACCACAGAGCTTAGGGGGTCTTTTGGGACCAGGCTAAAGTGTGCTTTCAGTAGGTGAGTTTTGCATCGTGGGTCTCTCACTTTCAGCCGTACACCCAAAAACGTGGCCTATATAGGACACAGTGTTGTGCCCAGAAAAAGCCTACTGTGAAACCCCTTTAGGGCCTCAGAAACCAGGAAAATGAGTGCAATTTTAGAACATTTAGGCTATTCTCAACAAGGCAGTACCCCCCTCCACCCTCAATGGTTTATTAACTAGGGCTATGTAAGCTTTCTCAAGCAAGGCATTAATCAAATAAGCCTGAACTCTGTTTTGAAACCGGCTCATGTTTTCTACTGAAACTGAAAATCCTTATTAAGACCTGTCCAGAAAAAAACACTGTGGTCTATGTGGTGCTGTTGTTTGCTGAAGCCTCCCACTATCTGTTTATGCCTCTCTGCTGGGAGCAGTGGGAGTAATGTAGGATTTTCCGGTAAAGATTGTTTGACGATCCGATTTCGAAAAACTTTTTGAAACCAGTGCTACTTGAATGCAGTCCTGTTTTTTATTCATTTATTTATTTTAAATATGTATTATGGATGTGAATTTGAATGCTACACACTACTATGTTTAAGAATAAGACATTCTTGTAAACAAGTTAATCTTTCATGAGCTGGAAGAGATGCTTTTTGTTCTGATTTCTGTTTTCTAATGTGTGGTGCTGTGCGATACGGCAGTAATGATGTGGCCTAACAGTGAAGCAGCAAGGTTTGAGGGCTGCAGAGCACAGTTTGACTACTGGATCTGCCTCTGTGTGAAACTGCCTTGTGTGTGAACACTGAAGGAAGACCATGTTGACTGGCAGGAGAAATGAAATTTGAACAGCTTTAGCCTGTGCCATTGACCCTTGACCCTTGAAGTGAGCTGTTTGATGGTCTTGTGGATCTTCAAAGTCTTGTTTGTTTATCAGCCTACTTTACTTTTAGTAGACCAGTAGACTCGGACAGTGTAATGAAAAAAAGAAAAATGAAATAACAGGCTTTCAAAAGAAACCGGGTTATTATTTTTTCATTGCCCCCTACTGGAATGTTCTAGTTCCCACATTATTGACCTTTTATATATGCAGTACTGGCCAAAAGTCAGAGACCACCCTTTAATTTATTTCATTTCAGCCAAAGCAGCCAAAGCAACTACCCAAACACACATTAGCTCCCTTACAAATGTATTTTTTATGCTCATCTAAAATGGCTAAAGGGGATTTTTTCCCTAAAGGGATTAAAAATAAAACAATACACTAGAAAAAAGAAGAAAAACAAGAATTTCCAAAAAAGGGGAAAAAGACAAAAATGACGAACATGTGTGTTAGAACACAGAAACCTGGACATCTGAGACAAAGAGTAAGAGTAAGATAAGAGGAAGCACATAATTCAACCAACTTCTAAGACTGAACTTTAAAGGTATACATCTATACATCTATGCACATGTAAATTCCTTTGAAAAACTGAAAGCAAGTCTTATAAAAATTAAATGGAATAGGAAAAGATAAAAGAGTAAAAGAGTGGACGCACTAAAATGTATTATATTTAACAATTGAGGCATCTTTTATTGAATTTTTTTTTGTTAAAGCAACATTATGTAACAATTTTACCTTAAAATAACAGCTTCAAAATAAGAAACTCGCTCAGTATTCCCAGTATTCCCAGATCAGACAAGAGGAAATTCTGAACAATTGTGTAACACTTGCACTATGAAATTTCTGTCTGTTTGCTGAGTTTAACCCTAACAGAATAAATACCAATTCTTGCATAATGCTGTTATATGTTTCCTGCATTTTCCCTGATGCTGAAAAATGAATAACTTGCAAGAACAAAATCAATGCAGACATCTGGGTGCCAAAACTGGTCAAATTATATGTTTCATTTGTGAAGAAATTAAGTACACATTAGCTTCAGAAAACACCCCTCTGCACATTGTAATGCACAATTATTGTCTACTTGCTGAATTTAACATATTGTAGAACAAAAGAAATATAAAATGAAGCCTGTACAAAAGTCACTAAATTATATATTGAAAGTGTTATATAATGGAATTTACGGTATTGCCACTCAGTTATGCAAAGTCAGACAGCTAACGTTATTAAAGCAGTCACTAGTTTGTTTACTTGTGATGGTCCAGTACAGAAGGAACATGGTGTACTCCAGCTGGAAGTGAAACAAAAGGTGTTTATTAACTTCAGTGTCCCCAGTAAAGACTACCAAATTTAACAATTTAAAAAAAGAGTATTTACAAAATTCTAAATGTATAAATATATGTGTATAATTGAATCTCAGTTGTTCAGTAAACTACCAAAACTTAGCTCTTTAGGCTCCAACCATTCTCTATCATTGTTTTTGCCCAACTGTTTCAGATAGATCCAAGAGATGCTTAAGTACCCAAGAAGTGCTATGACATCACTTCCGGTTTTCCATACCTGGTTCGACTACGAAAAACATGGAAGGCTCTCTTGGGAGAAATGATCACAGATAAGTTCCTTTTACTCTTGTATGATAAATTTAGCTAGAACGTCCAGTGCACAGTTGTTTACAACTAGAAATTACCTGCAAGTCTTTAACTATACCAATCTATTTCCACAGAAAACATTAAACACTGGTTACCTAAACCAGCTGGAGTTCCGCAATACATGCTTATACCATTCTCTTTGTTTTCTGACAGGCTGTACTTCTTCTTTTGGCAATATTGCTCAAATGATTTCTGAATCAATTGATAGATAAGTTATTAAAACCATCAGGTGTCTAACTGATGCTGTGGTGAATGATAGCTCCATCACACTACTCTATGTGCCATCAAATATACCATCAGGGCAGTTACCGATAAGTTCTACAAGTCGGATGATGTCCGCAATGGTTAGCTTGTCTTTGCTCTGATAAGCAGCTTTGCTGAGGAAACAAAAGGTTAACAAAAGGTCAAAAAAGGTCAATTTTTAGAAACTCAGTTATAGGCACCTAAATACATTTCTAGTATTTTTGTTTCGTTATGTCATGCTGTGGATCACATGACGTTAACCAGTAACACAATATTCAAGGGTAAAAATGAATAAAATGTGGTTAACCAATAACTTTATTTATGTAAGCTTAATATAAGACCAGAAGAAAGTTATTAACTGCTGTTTCATTTCATTGCCACCTCGCTAAAATTACTGGGTCTAAACTGGCCACCCAATTGTTGAAGATTCCTTCTACCCCCTGCTCCAAACTCTTAGATCTAAACAGAATTTTCTCCTCCAAGTGTTTTCCCTCACTTTGCCTTTTGATCAGAAGTTCTAAGCCTGATCTAATCCTGGGAGATATTCTCTTCTCAATTCTGGAGAGGGTTGTCCTAATTCCACATCTTGCTTCTTGTTGTCAAAGTGGTAAAGTGCACCTTAAGCAGCAACCTAAATCCTACCTGTTTCACTGAGGACCACCCAACATCCAATCTCTCACCCCCACTCCCACCCTCCATCCATGATTTATGATTTTTGACAGCAGGTGTGACTGCAGTGGTTACTTACCCCTGTTGTCTATAGACTCTACTCTCTATAGAGAATGGAGAGCTGTAATGGCCACTGTGGCCTGTTCTGAATAGGCATTGATGCGGTTTAACCTGATTGACATGCTTCCATTTAAAGCTCCAGCGCGCAGACAGAAATCAGAGGCTGCCAATCGGCATGTGTCCACAGCGTGTTCGTACACTATTTGTTAAAGCCGAGAGAGTGAAACCGCTGCGGATACTTGTTTCAAATGGAAAACCATTTACTCAGTTCCTTCAGCACTTTACAACACTTCTTTAGAACTTTGTCAAAACGCTATGACAGTGATTCCAATTAAGAGTGTGAACTGGACTTTTTTATGCAAAAAGTTGCATAAAATAAGACGTCACAGTGAGCACCAACTTTATTAAAGCGTGGAAGGTATTAAAGCGTGCCAAAGTGTTTATGGCTTTGAGATTTACACCCATCATCACCCAGAAGGAATCAACTAACAGGAATGACACTTGGTGGGTAGGTTTGACATTGTAAGACATGTAAATGAGTCAAGTTTCACGCTCGTATACCCATGTGACATAAGCAAAGACGGCCCTTATTGCTGTGCCTGACTGCCTATATAGGGTTGTCATGTTGCTCATGCTTTCCATCCTGAGGCAAGCAAAGTACGGCTTGGAGAAGAGTTTGAAAAGCAATTCAAGCAGTTGGAAGAGTTGGAGAGGATTTCTATGTAGGGCTCCAGGAAGCAGGATGTTTTATTGACGCCATACCCATCATGTGGATTCTACCATAGCACGCCGTTGGCGGGAGTGAACAGAAAACGGCATGCACCAGTGACATGAAGGATCACCTACATGAACCACGGAGAGGGAGAACTGACAGACTGTTCAGCATGCAATCTACAGGAACTGCGTGAGAAGCTGTATGGGATGGATTATCTCAGGACGCCATTAGGAACCTCTACAACTCCATGCCAAGACATCTGGCATTTTGTGTTAGCAAACATCTTGGCCCGAAGCCATGCTGAGAGACATTACTTCTGTGTGTGTAGCTCAATAAATATTGCCCATATCAGTGTATATGTATCATCATTTACTGTTCCTGGTAACTTTTATCTTCCTATTGAATAGAATTGCAATCTGAAACCTCTACAACTATTCTTTTAGTGATGAGTGTATTTAGTATGTACATGTTAAAGTAGCCTTTGAAGCATTACACTGTTTGTTGACCAACCAACAGCCTTGATACTTGTGACATAAATGCAAGCTCATATAATAGCTGTGCAGGATGCTGTAAATAAATCATTTGGAATATTCAGAATGATGAACAGAGATGCAGAAGGTTTTAAAAGTGATTGAAAAGGTTAAAAACAAGTGTACAAAATTAAAATATTCTATAAAACAGTCTATATTGTATGTTATTACTATTATTATAGTATACAAAATAACACAAATAATTAACAAGTGATTCCACATGTTTCAGTGACAGTGTTTGTAGTGTCTTCCCTGTTGTATGTAATCGCTAGTCTACAGCGACTGCATTGTATTCCAGTAAAATTACCAGCAGGGATAAAAATCCTCATAAAGCATGTCCTTGATGGTTGATTGACCTCTTTTTTCAGAATCCAGCTGTAAGTCTCCCGAAATTGAGTCGTGCCTCTTTGACTCTGTGTGTGAGGGCTAATCTATGTTCTGCAGTCCCCATCTTGGCTTCACACTGAGGCGGGCAGCTGCAGCCAGCAGCACATCAATCACAGGCGAGTGCGGTCCACTGCAGCCTGTACTCCCTCCGACCTCCACTCTCTGGCACCAGCCCCACTCCACATCCAGCAGAGAGGGACCAAAGCCATCCCCCCTGCCCAACCTCTGCTCAAATACTGGTCTCGCACACCAGACTTCTGGCTGTCGTCAGAGAGTGCCTAGTTTGAACTGCCTAGTTTGACAGGAAAGGGGAACATGGAAAAAAAAAACAGTGCCACGACAAAACCAGATCTACATGAAACAAAAGGGGAAGGTGTTAGCAGTGAAGTGAAGGGGTGTATCATTTACTTGGTTTCAAATTCTTCAAACAAAACAAAACACATTTTTTTTTCAGTCCTAGGGAGCACATTCTGTTCTGAAAGACATGTAGCTAGAAAAAGTTTTAAAGAATGCCTCATTTTTTTCTGCTAAAAAACAATGGAGACATATATACGTATACAGTAGATAGATAGTATATAGACTTACCCCTGAATTCCATACTGCTGGCTTTTTGTACTTGTGTGTATTTATGTGCTTACTGCACCCATTCATCAATACCACATCAAAGTAGTCAATACTGTATAACCCAACATACTGGCATCTTTCTAACATCATGTTGGAAAGATCGCAAAGAATGTTAAATCACAAAGAAACTCATGACTAGCTGTTCCACTAAGACAAAATACATATCCACACACATCTGGTGTGGTGACTGTGGTGGTATGCCCTGCTGAGCTGCCCCCCCCCCCCTCCACCCTCATCCAATCTATGCCATGTCATTAAGTACTGTAGATACTGCAGTAATTGCTTCTAGCTTTTATAGTAGCATGCTACTAAGCTAACTAGATAATTAGCTTTTTCGGTTTAGCTCCTTACAGGAAAGTCTGTATATTCTGTAGCCATTTTGGCAGCATCTCTGGGTGGCTATTCAAGACCAGACTTTTATCTCTTTAAATGTGGAGAGACCAAAAACATGAAACTAAAGTTTAAATTACTGTTTCAGGGATATTTTAAATAACTGGTGAAAATTCTCAAAGATCACTTAAATAGTTCACAGCTTTGGCTGAATAACACACACTTGCTTTTTCGGGCTGTTCTGGCTACTGTGTTTGCCCAGATCTTCAAAACTGAGGGGAGGTTTTCTGCTTGCAGCATAACCAGTAAGCTGATTGGCTGGTTTTGCTGAAGGGTGGGACTTTCTTTATAAACAGATGGCATATTAAGCATTAAGTGACCCGTCTCTTCCTTTGTAATGTCTCCCATGAAAGCTCCTAGTTACCATTTAATTGGTTTGGGGGGTGCAGTTATATATAACATCACCATATAAAACAATCAAAAGCCTGTTTAGCCAAATTTCAGCTCAACCACACCATGCCTAGAATGCACCTATTGAAATGAATATGTGCTGAAATTGCCATGAACATACGATTATGCCTTGCCCCTCTATAGCTAATGTTTGATAGCAAGTAATGTAAGCTGTCGACCTAGGGATGAACAACGGTACATTGTCAGGGCTGAGGAACTGAGGGCCAGAGTCTAGCAAGATTTACTGATGTTCCTGCTCTAGCACATCTCCTAAACCTGGTAGTTGACGAAAATTGGGATCAGGTGTCAAAAAAATCTGAGAGGTAGTCTGAGGGCAGTAATCCACCCCTCTAGGGCTGGAGTTCCCCACCCTTATGTTATAGAGGAACGATTTATGGATCTATAAAGAACCTTTCAGTGGACGTTTAACTATTTTAACTATTGTAACTATTTTTGTAATTTCTATGTTAGAAACCTCTGGATAATCTTAGGGTTCATTTTAGGGCACAATATGCATCAGATGGTCTGAGTACACTTGAACAAGGGTCCTTCAAAAACAGGACTTTGTGCAATGCTAAATTAATCAATTTGGTTCTCTAAAAAATCTTTGAATAGGTGGTTCTTGAAAGAACCAAGTTCAAAAAAGAAATCTGTGAATGGTCTTTTTAAGGCCTAAAGAATCTCCAGTGGAATGTTAAGGATCTGGGAATAACCCTTAATATGGCACAGAACTTTATAAGGTTCTTTAAACCTTCAAAATGTTCATCACGCTCACAAATCTCCTTTTCAGACATGGTTCTTCAGGACACCGGTTCTTGTATGGTATCGCTTACAGACACCTTTTTTTCAGAGCGCATATCTCTGTGGATGGAGCATCTGAGGCTGAGACTGCGCAAATACAACTCTGCTCTCAGGCCAGAGGAAGGGGCTCTCCTCTGCTCTGAGGCTGCCTCAGTCTTTCCTCCTCTGTAATTAGCTTCCATTTTTAGCCTGGTTTGTTTTGACGGAGGGCAGAGTCAATTCCCTCTAGGAGAGTAGAGGTGTCTGCAGCAGTCAGGTGACATCAGCTCGTTCTCCGTCTGCCTCTCAGATATGTGTTGTGCAGTGGCGTGGTGGTCCTCCCCATGCTGGGGGAATTCTCTCTTTGCCTGACATTTTATAAGAGAATTGACCAAAACAAATGTATAGCTATTATTTGAAATGGCAGAACACTCTTAAGAAGGAGAGTGCTTCAGGTGTTCTTTAGTAAAGACAGGGATTGCATGTAGAACCATGAACACCCAAATAACCTTCTGCATGCTTAAATGTTTTTTTGCGTGGTGAAGTGGTTCCTCAGATTGGTATAGAACGTGTTATAAATGGTTCTATATAGCATCTTTATGAAAATGGTTCTGTGTAGCGTAATATCTCTTGTTATGCCATCATGGCATCATAATAATAATAGAACCATTTTTTGGTGCTATATAGAGCTATTTTTAAAAGGTTATGCATATAATAATATACAACACATTCTCCATCGATCTGAAGAGCCATTTCACTCAATAAATAATCATTTAAGCATGCAACTAGATCTCTGTCTATTCATGGTTGTACACACACAATTACAAAAAAGAGATATTATGTAAAATGCAAATAACAACAGGATTTATCTACTTTGACTTGTACTTGAACAAAAACAGTACAAAGACAATATGTCATGTTTTGATTTGAAATCGAACTGAAATTGATGCCTGCAACTTAATAATTTAGTAATTTAAGACTAGGAATATTGTGAAATGCACAAAAAACATCTTGAACATGTGATGCAATTATGTTTGGATATGACAAGAGCATCCAGGAAAAGCCTTGTACTTTATGAGTGATGATAGGGATCACCACTTTACCAACAATGCATCAGAAAAAAAGTTTATAAATAATGTTCCTCAGCCAGGAAATGCAAGGTTTTCCAGTATTTCCCCTCCTAATGTGTATCGTCAAAAGAATTGGGTAAGCCAGAGAAATCTCTGTGCGTAAAGGAAAAGCCCAAAAACCACAAATGAATATCTGTGACCTAGGACCCCTCAGGCAGCAATGCATTAACACTGGCATGAGTCTGTGATGAATATTACTGTGTGGGCTCTGGAATGATTAACACTGTTCGTTGCTGCACCCATAAATGCAAGTTAAAAATATACTATGCACAGTGAAAGTCATTCATTAACAGCATCCAGAAAAGCTGCTAACCTCTCTGGGCTTGAGCTCATCTGAAATGGACTAATGCACACAGGAAACCTGTATTGTGGTTTGATGCCCTAACCTTTCAGATTGTTCATGGAAATGATGGACATTGTGTTTTCTAGACTAAGGAGCAAAAGTAAATGAACGTCCAGACTGTTACTAGCATGAAGTTCAAAGGCCAGAGTCTCTCATGGCATTGGTGGGGTATTAGTGAGTAACCTCACACCTGTGAAGACACCATTAACACATTTTGGAGCAAGATATGCTGCCTTTTTAGTGCCGTCTTTTTCAGAGATGCTCATGCTTATTGCAGCATGGCATTCCGCATGTGTTACAACAGCATGGCTGAGTAATCAGAGAGTGCAGATGCTAGACTGACCTGTCTGCAGTTCAGAACTGTCTCCCACTGGAAATGTGTGTTTGGATAAAAGACAACTCAGAAGACAACTCGGCTGAGGACTAGTATCACAAAAGAACAAAGGAAAAAAGATTTTAAAAATATTATATAAATATTCATATAAATATAAAATAAAATAAAGAAACTGGATCAATTTGTGCCTTTAGTTCCCAAAGGATCATTAAGTACTGGTAAAATGAAATGTCATGTACCGTGTGGTAAACTTCTGTCCCAGCTTTTTTGGAACATGTTTCTGGAATCAAGTTTGGAATGAGCATGTATTTACAAAAAAACAATATAGGATTAAAGATAAAATATTGTGTATTTGTATTGGTTTCAATTCATTGAAGGTCAAACAGAGTTTACTAATCAGTGCTTTCTGTTTTTATCACATAGTCTCCCAACTTTTTTTGGAACTGGGGTTGTATACAGAGCCATTGTCCTTACTGAAGTCTCCAAACATTAAAGTAAAAATATTCCTCATTAATAAGAAAAAAGAAAACCTTTGTGTTGATACACAAAGGTTAAAACTGCCACGGTACACATTCACCTTATATTATTTTTCATTATGTTTTGTAACTGTGCCAAATGTTAATTGTGTAATTATTACTGTTAATTACATTTAATACATGTTAATACCGCTTTAAGCCTCAAAACACTGAAAAACATGAAAGAGCACAGTGAAACAACATGGCACCTACAAAAAGAATGAATCAATCATTCATGAAATAGATTAATAAATTAATCAATCAATCAATTAATCAAAAAGGCTCATCATCTCCATCATCATCATTCTACCCCCATTACATATATCACAGGGATAAATGTGAATAGACCCTCAAAGAGTTCATCAAATAAATGAGATCAAACATTTATCACTGCTATGTAAATACCATGCTTTTTTTTGCCCTCTCTGATTTGATGGCCATTTAAGCTTTCCTGCTGTAATCTATCAAAGAAGCTCTAAATTCCAATTATAATAACTCATAAAATCATATTTTTTAGCTAATTAGATCATTCAGTTCCAGTGGAGATTTTCAGAGAATTAATTTCAGCCATATCAAAAACTTGAAACTTAGGCTCTAGATATTATGCTTTGTTGACTCTCAC
Source organism: Semaprochilodus insignis (assembly GCA_034552555.1). Taxonomy (NCBI): domain Eukaryota; kingdom Metazoa; phylum Chordata; class Actinopteri; order Characiformes; family Prochilodontidae; genus Semaprochilodus; species Semaprochilodus insignis. The sequence goes on along the minus strand of CM067483.1, from coordinate 27,764,650 downwards.
AAATTATTCCATATTCCTCTGCTTGCCGGAGATTTTTACCACGAAATGCTCCCATCCTCATCACTTTTCTGGTCTTCAATGTGTCAAAATGAGAAATATTCTGTGAAATATGCTGGACAATATGTAGATGTACATGGACTCTACGATGACCTCACATCTAATATGTATGCTAGGGTGAATATATATCTAATATAACCAAACAAACAGGAACTAAACCAAATAAACACAAACAGGAACAACCAGAACACCCATGGGCATTAAAATGGCATAAGCTTTAGGAAATAGCATCCTCTAAATTCATCCTCTAAACAGTAGGGGGCAACATTTCACCAGACACTGCACAGTTCCTCCTCCTCCCTTTTCAGTCTGTCCCAGTCTATAAGAAACTTCATCTCTTTACTCACCAACGGGGTCTCCAGACATGGAAAGCAGCACCAGTGTTAACTCTTGTTTTGTTTCTATTTATGTTGCTGCTGAACATTATGTTCTTGCTGGGAGTGTGGGGTGGCGTTCGCTTGCCAAGACTGACTGCATGTCCTTTAAATGGCTTAACCAGGAGTTAGACGCAACATGATTGATAATTGGAAAGGTTAGAATACTCTGTTGGGGCAGTGCCACTTCATCCTCCTCTCATGTTGGGCTGATTTGACTTGGTGACCTGGTATTAAGAGACAGGACAGTCCAGGCCTGGCTTGTTAGCAGGCTAACCTCAGTATATATCTCTGCAACACGATACATAAACATATTTGACATACCTTCAAAACGGTTCATTCTTCTTACTACACTGATCATTTGAGTTGATTTTGGGATGTTTTAAACTAAAAGTTTTACAGATTGCTCCTTTAAAATAGCAACTGGCACATCATTTCCTTGCCTAAGTTCTAGTGCACTTATTAGTCAAGTAATAGTGCTTGGTAACTTCATCTTCACATGGAAGAGTAAAGAATTGACTAAATGGTTGTTGGATTAAGCTGAAAGTGGCAAGTGTTAGCACTGAAAGGGGAGGACAACCTTGAGTCGTTACCAAAAAACATAACTGGAACTATCACTGGAACCTTTGGTACTAGAACCAGAGGCCAGTGGAAAAAGCACAGGTGTGAGGCCTGGAAAAATGACCATAGGGTTTTAATGCATGCTGCTATAGAAACCACCCTAAAATATATTCCTGTATTATGTCAGTTCAGGAACTTCCAATATCTGAAACAACATGGAACCGGAAGGTCGCTGGTTCAAATACCATGATTGGCTAGTTGGTTGTGCCCTTGGGCAAGGCACCTAACCCTCCCACTGCCCCAGGCAGTGCTGCTCTGCTGGTGACACTGTGTGACTCCCAGACTGGGCATAGTTAAGCAGCAATATGACAAATTTCCCTTGTAGTACCAATAAAGTACATACCAGTTTGTCAGCCCTGTTTATACTACATTCAACAGCCATCAAGGTCTGACTGCATTTAACCAGATACTACTGTTTGGGTGGTGAACACTGACATGGTACTGTGGGATGATGGTACGAGTGTATCAGACACACTAATGCTGATGGGTGTTACTGGTTGGATCTGAGTGGTCCACCAACCAAAAATATCCAGCCAAGTGCAGCGCTGTGTTCAGAAACTGATCACTGATGAAGGTCTGGACGATAATGCATACGGTGCATCAACAGATGGGATACTGTACACCAGCAAGGCAGAGCTACAAGGTAGGTGTTTCTAATAAAGTAGCTGTGAAAAATAAGAGTTTTGAATCATCCATGCTGTAAAAGAAAGCCTGTTAAAACACTTCACATGATCGCTGGATGCTACTGCAGCTGTTCACCCAGGGGAAGCACTTACTGACATCTCAGCTATGCAGCGAATGTTTAAATGCATGCATGATGGATGGATGGTGGGACAAATATAAATGTTTTTGCAGCGATGAAAAGGCAGCTTATGTGGCATACTAATTAAGCTGAATTTATCATTCCTGGCAGCGTGCGGATCAGTGAAAAATAAAGTGTGTTTTACATCGTTATAGCCTTATTAGTTCAGAAAGCTGACCTTGCCAGTGTCTCGGTGGTCCAGTGAAGAAAAGTGAAATAAGCTTTAGAGATTCATTTCACGCTGCAGGTTTAAGCTTAACATGACATCATGAGAAGATGTAGGAACAGAAATGATGGTCACTGCTGCGCCTGCAGTTTCCATTCATAAATTGTGAATAATTTGTTGTTATATGTCAGGTCTATATATAGCCATTATCCATTGCACTCAAAGTGCCACATGCTGAGCAATAAACCAAAACAGACACAGTGGATGAATGTACTGGAGGTAGCTAGAATGAGTCCATCAGTTTGTGGAGTGTGAGTTGAATAATGTATAGTAAAGTGGCTGGTATTGGTGATCTCTGTGACTGGCCGCTGACAGCTTGCACTTTGTCACATCTGAGACTTGCAGGGAATGACTAGCTGCGCTTGCAGATTAGCTTAGCTCTGCTCAGATGGTTGGGCTTAGGTAATTGGACACTCACACACACAGACATGCATACACACACATGTTTGCTTTTAATATTCTGTCGGGACATGAGTATGTTTCACCTGTATTATGTCCCTAAAATTATAGGATATGATATTATGTGACATGATATGATATGATAAGATATGATATATCCCATTGCTATTGGTACACTCAATGTTGCAATATCAGTATTGGTATCAGACATGAAAATGTGGTATCTAGCCACCGCTAGTATGCTGTCACCTCCAAAAATGGTAACCTTGCAGGAGAAGGGAAAATATACACTCATCATCAAACAAATAGAGAAAGAAAGAAGTGTTGGATTGCAATGCTATTGGAAAGGCAGATAAAGGTTACCAGGAACAATAAATGATGATAAATTTAGACTGATATGGACAATATTTATTGAGCTACACATACAGAAGTGTATAATGTGTAGTGTCTCTCAGTATGGTGTTGGGCCGCCAAGTATGCAACATGCATATGTCTGACATGAAGTTGTAGATGTTCCTAATTTTGTCCTGCGATAATCCATCCCATGCAGCTTGAATATTCTCACACAGTTCCTGCAGATTGTGAGGTAGGGGTGGAGGTTGACGTGGTGTTAAGTCGTTGTAACAATCTACATGCAGGTAGTCCTGAGTCACGCAGCCGTCTGTCAATGGTGCTGGTACTCCTGGTAACAGGATGACTCATGACTGCTCACTGTATGTAGGATAGTTTGTCCAATCTTTATGGTTTGTGTAGATTCTTCATGATGCTGGAAACAGCATGCTATGGTAATATCCACATGACCACTATGGTGCCCAATACGTAGATAAGATCATCCTGATTGCCAGAGCCCTACGATGCGACTCCTCTCCAACTTTCTCAACTGCTCAAATGACTTTCGAACTCTTCTCTGAGGCATACTTTGTTTGTAAAGGATGCTACCAACACAATAGCATGAGTCACAATGTAAGGCAACAATCTTATATAGACAGTCAGGTACAGAGATAAGGCCCGTTCTTGCTTATGTCACATGCACAACTGAGCGTGAAACTTAAATCATTCTCATGTCTAATGATGTCAAACGTACTCACCAAATTTCATTTCTGCCAGTTGATTCCTTCTGGGTACTGTTTTTTTTTTTTTGTATCCACACACACACACACTAACATACGTATAGTTTGTATATATAATAACAATATATCTCCTATGTGTCTCATACACTTACAATCATATATATGTAACAATAAGAATATGTCACTTATGCATTATATATGTAAATACCTAGGTGTAATATATATGTTATAACACTGTAATAATAGTATTTCCTTTATGTATTATACCTTTGCATGTGCCTATATGTAATAATATGTCTCATATGTGTCATATACATGCAAGTATATATGGTCCTGTTTCCCAGACAGAGCTCGAGCCTAGTTCTGGACTACACAGGACTTTTCCATTGAAAATACTACGCCTAATCCGAGTCTGAATTTTCTAAGCCTAAATCTAAAATTAATTAAGTAATGAGTGCTTTGGCTTGATCAGTGTTAAACACCAATTCTGTAAACATCAGTTTTCCCTGTTTTCCTGGTTGTCCTGCACAGTCAGGACATTTTTGCCCCGACAACATACAAAAACAAACACACACACACACACACACACATCTTTTGGGGGTTTTCTCATAGACACATACAGAGCGCCCCACTGCTACAGTCTACGGAGACTCAGAAGAGTGAAAAGAATCATGTATTCATATTTCTCTCTCTCTCTATCTCTGTCTCTTTCTCTCTCTCTCTGTCTCTGTATCTGACTCTCTCTCCTTCCTTTCACTCTCTCTGGCTCTTCCACTCACTCAGCCCTCGCTGATCTGATACTCTGGCCAATGGGCTGGGAGGCAGCACGGACGTCATTAGCCACTCTGCTTCAGCTCAGCACACACCGCTGGAGCTGCCTGCCTAACATACAGCCACCATTAACAGAGAGAGAGAGAGAGAGAGAGAGAGAGCATGAGATAGAAGAGCAGGGACACAGAGATAAGCGCAGCGAGGGGATGTAGAGAGATATGAAAACAGCGAGAGGAGGGAGAGAGAAAGAGAAAAAAGAGAGAGGCTTGGCAGTCGGGCACCAATTAAAGCTGACTCCCACTCTTTCTTTCTTCCCTCTGTCTTTCTCTGTCTGTTTCCCTCCATCCTGGTGCTCTGTCACTCCTCTCTCTCTCTCTCTCTCTCTCTCTCTATCTCTCTCTCTATGGCAGTGAATCCTAAGGTTAATTGTTGGATGATCAGCCTCAGGCTGAATAAACACAGGCTTCTGTTGTCTACTTGCACAAATAATAGCCAGTGAAACAGTACGATGATGATAATAAGTGTGCCGGTAGCTCACCTGCTAATGCACTATATAATAGCAGTCAGTGTCAGGCTCGGGTTTGCCATGTATAATTTATAAACGCCATGCAAAATATATTCCTGAGCTACCTATATAGTCGGTGGAGCGGTGCAGAAACTCAGCCCCCTCCAGTTTGTTCGGAGGCAGACATGAGGAAGCAGTGCACTGTGGGTATCTCTCCATCTCTTTATTCCTCCTCCAGTCGGAGAGAGAGTGAATGTATTATTTACAGGGGCGGTTAAAGTAGGACACAGAAGCCTTCATAGACGGCCCATCTGGGAGCGTGTGTGTTCTCACACGTCGAATGCCTATCGCTCCAGCTTCTGCGAATCGGCAGCATTCCTCATTCACTCATTACTGATGTATGAAACGTAATTACCGGATTTGGATGAAGGAGAGAGGGAAGAGGGAGGCCAGTGAGACCACCGTCAGTTTTCTTGCGTAAGGCTGCTTCTGTTCCATACACAGAGGAGCAGACTAGAGGCACTAATGGGATTCTTCCCTTCTAACTCATTTCTGTGTCGACTGAAGGGAACATTGACATGCATGTCAGTGGTTCCATATTAAAATCCAAGACTGCTTCTATAAGGTATGATCACATAAACCGCACGGTTCAGTTATCAGGGTCCAGGCAAAGTGTTAGCTGATCTAGCATAACTAAAATATGGCCCAGCTCAATATTTGCCCAATAAGACATGTTAACATGTACATCTCAAATGGGTCCCTGCATACAATGCACTATGTACAGTGCTGCTTATAAGTTTGAGAACCCTTTATCATATTATGGATTTCTATATAAATGTGACCTAAAAATGATCAGGTCTTTATTTGACTCATAAGAACAGATAAAGAGAACCTATGTAAACAAATAACACAAAAATGGTATAGTTTCATTTACGTAATCTAGCATTAAACGTCATTGATGGCCAAAGCCAAACCAGTTTCAGAAACTGGTGTGACCCCCCCCCCCC
>CM067483.1:27701313-27758439 GCA_034552555.1 Semaprochilodus insignis | reverse complement strand
TCTGCAGCAATGGCTTCAACCAAAGGCTTCCTGTAACGACTGATCAGCTCTGCACATTAACTTGGAGGTATCTTGGCACATTCCTCCATACAGAAGTGCTTTAACACTGTTATTGCATGCACAAAGGCCATCCCTTCTGCCTCCACATTTCACTGACTGTCATGACATTTTGCAGCACTTTCTATAGTACCACTTGCATTCTGACACATTTATGGCACCAAAAAACAAACTTGAATGGCAAGAGGCTTGAATAACAGAATTTGTCAGTAACTACTGCAGCTAGTGTGCAATAGGAATAGCATATTATCAACTTCAGAACACCTAGCAGCATAGACAACAACAACCTGGAGGCGGCAGGGTCACTGACCCCCCCAAAACTACAGAAAGGAGTGGACCATGCCTGTCCAGTCAAAGTACAAAGGCTTAAAAAGCCATGGTACAGAAATTGCACACCAGGACAATCTGAAAACACCTGCTGTGGTGAAACTGCATGTAACTGTTGGAAAATATTAGAGATTTTAAGCATGCAGTGACTCTACAACCAGAAAAACTGTGCTATTTTCCTCATGCACTAGTTTAAGGCTGCTAGATTCATGGTTTTGAAAGTGTAATTTGCAGGAGGAGCTGAAAAGTGCAGTGGATGGTAATTATAAAGCTGCAGGTAGATTTTTTGGCTACTTTTAAATTAACTTCAGCCACAAATAAATCTATGAATGAATACTAGTCCTTGTGTTCAATAGCTGGCAACACACATATAGATGTGTCCAGTAATCACAAACAATCACATTAAATATCACGATAACAGAATCCCCAATGTTTAACCCAAATTGTCACCCAGGCTTGGCCAAGTGTTTAAAACAGTAATATATAGCAACAGACATGATTACTTGATTGCTTAATTACATAATCTAATTACAAACAACAAGTTGTAACATATCATTAAGAAAAGGGACTTTTTCAAGGATTACTGCTGTCAAGGGCTTCCATTTTTAGATGTGGAGCATCTGGTGGACCTCACTCACTCACTCATGTTTAGCAGGCTGAAGATTCTCCACAGGTAGGAAGCATTCATACTCCACTTACTTGTAGTGCATGAGAGTGGTGCTGTGCATCAATGACACTGTGTGTCCTTGTTCATAATGCACCGTTAAAGAATCATCCTATTAATTCTCAATTTACTGAGTGCGTCCATTCATGCGTACATACTGACTGTATCACTATCACTGATAATTACAGTATATATGAATTTAGGAGATAGAATGAAGGTAGAAAGGATATTAGGGGAATTAAGGTATGAACCTTTTGGAAACCAATTTACCAGTTATGCAAGCAAATAGGCCAACTAAATCAGAAATAGTACAAAAAGAGTCAGATTACATTTCACATTTTAGGCAATCTCTAAGACAGATTTACTGATTGCATTAAATTTGTAACCGCTACTAGACTGCTGTTCTTAAGTAAGCTATCTGCGTAGTAGGGAATCTTATGAAGGGGGCACATTATAAACATGTTGGCTCAAGTCCAGTTTCTTAGATGAACTTAGAGGTTTGTTGGCCTGTTGTGTGCATGTAAATGTAGCTATTAATTCTCACTAAAATCTTTTGTGATCATCTGGTCACCATGCTAACTATTACATTCCATACAATAATACTCATGGCCTGCTATATTAGCTATAGCATAAATCATATAGATGCTATGATATAGCATCTGTTTTTTGTTTCATTACTTCTGATTATATTTCTTTGGAATCATTTAGAAGAGAAAGGTCAAGGACATAAATAAATACCAGCATATGAGATATTAAGAAATAATAACAGTGACAGGAGTCTTCAACAGGCTAAACTCTGCACAACTTGGCGTGATGGTAACTCTGGTAACATTTTATTGTAGGAAAACTATAATGTCGTACATAAAGTCTCATCAAAAGAATAGCAGGTAATTAAGTGGGTGCTCATTACTGCTTTTTAAAGCAGTAACTATGCTGAATTAAACCCTTTTAAATCTTTTTACCATGTATATATATTGTAATCTTTGAAACATCCTTAATTGATATGAAACATTCTAATTAGGGTTTTGCTCTGTTAGGTATGGACTAAAACATATGTTAATAATAATTAGCATAGTTTATGCAGACCGTATTCTCAGATAATGTGTAAATGTCACATGTAATGGGGTCAGGCTGACTTCCTTTAGAGTAAACTGGTGATTTACAGGGGTTGGACAATGAAACTGAAACACCTGTCATTTTAGTGTGGGAGGTTTCATGGCTAAATTGGACCAGCCTGGTGGCCAATCTTCATTAATTGCACATTGCACCAGTAAGAGCAGAGTGTGAAGGTTCAATTAGCAGGTAAGAGCACAGTTTTGCTCAAAATATTGCAATGCACACAACATTATGGGTGACATACCAAAGTTCAAAAGAGGACAAATTATTGGTGCACGTCTTGCTGGCGCATCTGTGACCAAGACAGCAAGTCTTTGTGATGTATCAAGAGCCACGGTATCCAGGGTAATGTCAGCATACCACCAAGAAGGACGAACCACATCCAACAGGATTAACTGTGGACGCAAGAGGAAGCTGTCTGAAAGGGATGTTCGGGTGCTAACCCGGATTGTATCCAAAAAAGGACTTGTATATGTCATTCCCAAGACAAATTGACGCTGTATTGGCCGCAAAAGGAGGCCCTACACCATACTAATACATGATTGTGGTCTAAAACCAGGTGTTTCAGTTTCATTGTCCAACCCCTGTATTATTGAGGTAGGAATCAAAATGTAGAACATTCCCTATAGACAGAATGTCCACGTACGGGTTGTGCACATTATTATGATCTATAATGCATTATACAAAGCTCACCCTAGTTTTTGCTTAAATAGTATTGGCCAATGGATTAGACACTAATAAGAACATTACACGGACATTATAATATCCATCTAAGTTAAAATGTTACGTGTTTTTACTCTAAATGTGAATGTACAGAGAACTTGATCACAACATATCTTCCAAAAATACAAGTTTAATGTTAAATCTATCCAAGCTTAAACCAGCTGAGTAATATGTGTTAGGGCTGGAAGCACAATCACACTGACAGTTCAAGCTTGCACTCAAACGTTCCCATGCTTTCGATTTGTATTCCACCTTTTTCTCTTTCTTAGACAGTTGTGTCTCTTTGTTGTCACCAATTTCTACAGCTTTTCTTCTATTTATCCCTGTAAAATTTTGTATTTCTCACCTGTTTTGTTCTGTTTTGACTTTTTGACATTTCCCACATGTCCACTGTCCCTACATTAAGGTAAGACCGCAGCACACGTATCTCTATATTTTGTGGATGTAATTTTTTTTGCACTTTGAGCCCTTTATGTTGTGCCAAAATTTACTGAATGAACCAGTAGAAATACTCTAAAATCACTTGGTATAAAACCTCTTTGCATTAACTTACATTAACAGTTCAGACTGTTTTTAACTTCTTCTGTAAAGTTGCTAGGTTGGAGATGCATGGTTTTCTTTGAACAGTGACGATACAGTTCATGTCCATGGACAACAACCTCCCTGTAGTTAGAGAACAACATAAACTCACTCAAAACACATTCATAACAGAGGTCTGCGTGAAGGGTTTCTCTCTCTCTCTCTCTCTCTCTCTCTCTCTCTCTTTCTCTCTTTTTACTAATACCAGAAAAACAGATCAGAATGATTGTCTGTGATAATCAACAATATTGTACAGATCAGACAGAAAGAGATTCTGCTTAAGAATGCTGGACTGTTCCTTTAAAGCACTGCAGCTCCTCTCCCTCCCTCCCCGCCTCCCCCCTCTCTCAAGCCCTCCTTCCTTTCCTCTGCCTCCCTCCTTCCCTTCTTCCATCCATCTCCTTGGGCTCTCTGAGCAAGGCTTTATTAGAGGAGCTATATTCAGCCAAGGCTGGTGGCAGACAGAAGGAGCAGTGCCGGTGCTCCATCCAGACAACCAGACTGGCAGCCGTATGCCCGGCTGCCTCTGCCATCCCTGTCTCAATCAGCCTGATCAGAAAAGGGCTGATTCATCTCACAGGAAGTCAGGCCACGGGTGGAGAACAGGAAGGACGCAGGCGCTTATTACATCAGCAGTGCGCTCTGCGTTTCAGTGAGAAAACGCATGCTGTAATTAGCCTTGGAGTAAAACTTCATTTACACATGTTTATTTGGAACAATGCCACTTCTGGTTCCCTAAAGAACCTTTCTATGGTCCTCTAACCTCTTTCTCCAGGCCCTGTAGTGGTTGTTCTGATGGCAGAATGGAAATCAACTGATATTTTTGATTTTTATTTCTGAATCAAATACACTCATTGTCAAAAGAATAGTTGGACAAATAGTTGCACCCACAAAGAATCAACCGACAGGATTAAATCCTGGTTTGGTAGGTTTGACATTGTGAGACATGTGAATGATTCAAGTTTCACACTCGGCTACATGTGATGTATACAAAGACAGGCCTTATTGCTGTACTTGACTGGCCCAACAGCCACAAGCGGTGATGCCCTCCATGAGTCATCCTGTTAGTGCCAACACTATTGGAGACGGCTGCAGGACACAGGACTACCTTCACGCAGACTGTTACCACGTCTGCCCTTAACACCACGTTAACGTCGCCAAAGACTGCAATGATGTCCTGCCAGACTGTCATGAAGGGACTCAGAATGGCAGCGGGTCATCTTCAGTGACGAGTCCCACTTTGGCTTGGTGGAATGACCCCGTGTGTGGAGGCACCGTGGTCAGCGCCAAGATGAACAGTTTTTTTGTTGTGCTTCACATGTCCAGAAGGCCTGGTGTCACACCAACTCCACCCCTATCGCAAAATCTGCAGGAACTGTGTGAGGATATTTAAGATGCATGGAATGGATTATCACAGGACACCGTTAGGAACTTCTACAACTTCATGTCAAGACGTCTGGCATGTTGGGTTAGCAAACATCGTGGCCCAAGACCATACTGAGAGACACCACTTCAATATGTGTAGCTCAATAAATATTGCCCATATCGGTTTAAATTTATCATAATTTATTGTTCCTGGTAACCTTTATCTTCCTTACCAATGGCATTGCAATCAGGAATTTCCTTCTGGGTACATTTTTTTTTTTGATGATGAGTGTATTACCTCCTCTTTAAAGTGTGACCCAGAGGAGGGGGGCTTCCTCAACTGAATCTCTGTGTTTATTCTTCATGCTCTTATGGAGCTTTCCTGTCACTGTAGAGATACTTCACAGCATTCACACTCTACAGAAAAAAAAGTGTTTGCGTGCTTCTTGGCCTTTCACTTTTAATGGAGGAGCCATTTTTGACATCCTGAGACATGCAATGCACAGTTGGCACGGAGGCAAAAGTTGCTGACCTTTGATCCTGTGCTTTGCTAAACTTGAAACGTATTAGTCTTTATTCAAGGTTAACTTGAACCACATTTAAAGGCCATTTAGGCTCATATTTGCTATGTGTTTTTGAGTTTTTTCAGAGGGTGACTCAAATTTTGCTGCTGTACCTCCCACTGTTGCTGGAATAGTGTGAATGCTGCTTAAGTTCCTGTGCAAGAAGATTATTTATTAAACAACAAAATTATACAACATTAATGGGAAAATTTCACAAAAGACAATGTAAAATACACACCCTATACGGAGAACAGATGACTGCACATTTTTGTTTGCTGTCTAAAGAGTAACATCAGCAAATAAATAGAAGTTGTGAGAAAAATTCCATGTTTAAGCGTGTTCCTATAGAGGGAGTGTTAACTTATTTTCACATAGAAAATAAACATGTTGTTTACTCAAATTGTTGTGTAAAGTTTAAATGCACTAGGCTATACTTTCAGTTTAATTGAATAGTTAGGCAATAACCTTGAAGCTGATTTAAACAGTCTGTATATGGACTATTCTAAAGAAAACAAAAACTATTTATAAAATATCTACAAAGATTACATGAAAGATAGTAATTAATAACATATATTATATATATATATATACTCATATATATATATTAACATCATATATATATGAGTGTATGTTAGACATGGCTACTCCTAGAAGGGTTCCTTATTTTTATCTTAATGCTTTACTTTAGAATAAAAGTTAAGACATCAAACTATAAAGTAGCTCTCATGAATTATGCAGTCCACCTTTAACAATCTCCAAAATGGTTCTTTACAGGAGGGTAAAACAGCATTCTTAACTTGCAATGGAGTTTGCCATAACAGAATTTTTTCTAAGCAATTTGGACCAATTCTATTGGTCTGTCTATCATTATGCTCAAAATTAGCTGAAATTGTTACTGATAAAAAAAGTCCATAACAGTTCCAGTAGTGTTGTAATTGTTTTGGTAGTGATAAAATGGAACGTCCAATCATTTGTTTTAATAATATAACCATAATTAAGATATAAAGTCTGAAATGTAAAGTTGACCTCTGAATTTGAACCAACTTGGTAGAATGACCCATATAATAGGCGGAGTCAGTAAATCAGTGACTTGGCCAGGGCTGTAGCTGATCTATATGTAAAGTGTAGCCTCCACATAACAGCTTGGCATTGCTGGGGCTTACTGGGTGTCATACTCTGATGGAAGTGCACTAGTTGTACTGTGGTTCTTCATGCCAATGAGAAAACATCATCAAGGTGTGTCTGGACTGAACTGACTTTCAAAGCAATTGCTATTCGATGTTTGTTATTTTAATTATAGGTCTATTTTAGAATAATCTTGCCCTCTACACCGTGCGCTCTTTATCTCGATTTCCTTAATTCTGCAGCATTTTTTTGCACTTTAGTTCATCACACATCAATGGATAAGGTTACCTGGGATAAAAACCACTTTTGACCTGAACAGATTACCATTCTCTCGTCGTCTATCATTAGATCCTTCAGTCAATATTATGAGAAAAGCTCCTTTTCACTGATTGCAGCCCTAATTTCACCCTCACTAATGAATAGCCTCTCTATGCTGAAGAACCTGCGCCATGAACCACTCTTAAAAACCTCTCCTAACCAGCACGTGATTCCGGACATGACACCAGGAACGGTATCTCATTGAAATAATTATGAGATGATTAGAGAAATGACACATTTCCACATTACATAGCAGATCACAGGCAACATGCATAGTGTTAAACATTATAACCTTCATGACTTAAGTGATTATGTCCACACACGGCATTGTCTTACCATACGATCAGTGAAAAGACATCATTTGCATGATAATGAACTGTGGAGTAATTAGCTGGGCTGATGGCACACTGGGGGGACGTGGGAATAATATCCGAAATGGAAAAAAGAGGAACTGCATTGCTGTCGGTGTAACGGGAACACTGGTAAACTTCTGAGGCCTCCCCGAGTCTTCTTAAGCTTCAGACTTTGATTTGCAGGACTGACAACCTTATTATGCACCAGGCTTATTATTGATATTACTCTGAGCTCGGTTGCCATGACCACCGTGCAAGAGACATTTAATTTTCTCTCCTCCATCATCATTATCTATGAGACCATCTGTTGTGCAAAATGAATTCAGCCTCATTTGCATGACTGATAAGCGCATTCTTTATCTATTTAACAGAAGGTCATATGCCATGGGTTTGGAGGCAGGGAAGGAAGAGAGAGGAGGAGAGAGGGAGAGAGAGAGAGAGAGAGAGAGAGAGAGAGAAAGAGAGAGAGAGTAACACGGATGTCTATTTTTGGTGAGTTCATGTCTTACACTGTGTGTGTGTGCGTGTGTGTGTGTTGTGTGGGGAAGGGAAAGGATGAATATGTTAACAGTATGGCAGACCAAACAGGAAGCAATAGGAATCTGTCTCTCTCTCTCTCTATCTGTCTCTCTCTATCTGTCTCTCTCTCTCTCTGCCTCTTTCTCTCTGTGTCTCAATCATAGAAGTTGGTTAAGTAACACCATGGACATTCAGTGATTGTTGAGGTCTATATTCATATTTTATATGTTTATTGCCTTTATTATGTACAAGTTTAACTTTTTTAACTTTCAGTTCTTTCCAACAAATTCTGCAGGGGTATTCTTCTACACCTTCAAAGTTCAGTCTCAGAAGTTGGCTGAATGTCATGCTTCTCACAATCCAAGTAATCCCCAGCACACTCAGTGAACTCTCTAGGTATGAGCGCTGGGCTGGGGTTGCTAGGTAATGCACTTACGCTTTATATATGTCTGTGTATTGTTCTCTCAAGGTATCAGCACTGGCCATTGTTCGGGCAGTGTCTGAGGTCATGGCGAGTTTTAGACTCTAACCTTATAACACTAGCTGGGAAACATTATCCAACGGAACACTAAGCACGGTTGTAAGTCGCTCTGGATAAGAGCGTCTGCTAAATGCCTTAAATGTAAATGTAAATATGATGTTGAGGGTCTGGACGCTGGGGTGGTCAGTCCATTGTGCTGAGAACACCAGCAGCTTCTTTGTTTGATGCATGTGTCTCCTTTTCTCAGTGAGGAGCTTCACATCCTTTCAGACTTACAGCATCGATTTACTTCTCACAGAGGAAGGATCGAGAGAAAGTTTCTTTTTCTTTTAAATGTATTTTTTTAGAAAGTTTTTTGCTTTTTTTGATTTAAACATTATTTGAACTTTATTTTTAACTTCATTTGAACCCTTCTTTAAGTGGGATACAACACTCAGTATTGGTATCAGTTAGATATTGCCCAAAATCACTGGATCAGATATCAGAAATGTTAGTGGTGGAGGTGAAGTGACACCAGGCCTTCTACACATGTGCTTCCGCACACGGATTCGTTGGTCTTCTCCACCTAGACAAAAGCGGGACTCATCACTGAAGATGACCCGCTGCCATTCTGAGTTACTGCATGACAATCTGGCACGACACCATTGCAGCCTTTGGTGACGTTGATGTGCTGTTAAGGGGAGTCTGTGTGCATGTGGTCCTGCATCCTGCAGCCGTCTGCCAATGGTGCTGGCATTAACAGAATGACTCATGGAGGGCATCACTGCTAGCTTAATGTCCGCAGTCATGGCTGTTGGGTTGGTCAGGTACAGTGATAAGGCCTGTCCTTGCTTATGTCACATGCACAGCTGAGCGTGATACTTAAATCATCTGCATGTTTCACAATGTCAAACCAAACCACCAACTTTCATTTTCCTGTCGGTTGATTCCTTCTGGGTGCAACTATTTATGCAGCTATTCTTTTGACTGTATTTCATTTTTATGGACGTTAATGTAATTTCATCAATTGTGGACCATATATATCGATCTATTCTTCATAAAACTGAATCACAATGCTCAGAGCAGCTAGTGTTTTTAAATTTAAATTAAAAAAATTAAATGAAACAATAAATCTCCTACAAAAACAGAGATCAAAGGTTTTTGTTCAACCAGGGTGATATACAATTTTCACAAAACCATATTTTCACATAGACTACAATTTTACCACTAGATACTACAGTTTCTGGACTAATTGTAATATGGCCCCATCTGTTTGGCTCGTGCTGGGCTCAAGCCTATGAAATCAATGCCAAAATCCTGTTGTGTATATTTCTCTTCATTCCCTTGGTCTCTAAAACCTTCCCTGTTTCAGTCTTCTCTGAAGGAGTGGGATTTTTTATGTGAGCAACAATGAAGCATGCCCCACTTCCTAAAATCCTGTAGCCAGCTTTTGTCACCACTACTCACTGCCTCTAAAATACAATCCATTCATCTATTCACTCGGCTCCTCTGCAGGTTTATTTTTTAACATCCTTAGATTTCTTGTTCCAGTGGTTGGTTTGATGCATTTAGTTCACCATGCAGGAGTGTGCTCTTCTTGGTATGGTTTCATTTCTCCCTCTTACTGCCGACTTTCCTTCAAATGCTGTGCTGTTTGGGTTGTCTGAGCTCAGGAGCAGCTGGATTTCAGCACTGGGAGCTGTCCACTCTCTGAGCTTCAACCCTGCATGGTGAACCACTTGATGGATAAATAATAAATAAAATATTAAGACATGGACGATCCCAGCCAGATGTAGCATGTCTTGGCCTTTCAATGCATTCCTGTGTCTTGGTATGGCTTCTTGTGATCCAAACCCCATTGAAACATGAGCTGAGCTGAAGAGGAGAGTCTACAAGTGAGCAACAACAAGCCTGAAGGAGGATTTGTCTTAGATATGTTTATATACACTATATACAGATCAAATGTTTAGACACACCCAACTAAATTGTAAATGTTTTTGGTTATACTATAGACTGGTCTAATATGCACTCATCGCCAAAAAAAGGATAGTTGCACCTAGAAGGTAGTATATGATCGCAGTGCTATTGGGAAGGAAAATAAAGGTTACCAGGAACAATTAAATGATGATAAATTTAGACAGATATGGGCAATATTTATTGAGGTACACATACAGAAGTAGTGTCTTTCAGTATGACAACTCACAGAGGGCATCAATACTCACTGAATGTCCTCAATCGAGGCTGTTGGGTCACTCTGTGCAAGTCGGACAATCCATCCATTCTCCCTTTCTGTGGTTCGTGTAGGCCCAGATCCTTCATGTCGCTGGTGCGTGCCTTCTTCTATCCACTGCTGCCAACAGCGTGCTGTGGTAGTATCTGCATGACCGTTATTGCATGCAATTTGTCCATAAGACCATCCTGCTTCCTGGAGACCCCCTCTCTAACTCTTCCAAATGGTCGAATTGCTTTCAAACTCTTCTCTGAGGCATACTTTGCTTGCAACCAACACAACAGCATGAGTCAGAAGGGAAACCTGCGCAACAGGGCGACCTTATATAATCAGTCAGGTACCCCGATAAAGCCTGTCCTTGCTTACGTCACACTGAGGTTATTAAGGTGGACTGCTTAATTCCATGAGTGCTCTTTTATAGTATTAAGTCTTCACTTTTATTCTAAAGTAAAGCATTAATTAATAAGGAGAACCTTCTATGAGTAGCCATGTCTAAACTTTTGACTGGTAGTGTGTGTTCTTCGTCTTCATCCAACATTACAGGAGAAGACCCAGAGAAGACAGGATCTTGACTGTGAGGTGTAGTTGAATAAAGAAAGTTCAGTACACAGAACTGACATACCTCACTGTTGTTCCTTTTTATTAGACACTGCATTTGTGAAAAAGGAAAACATGCAGATCCCACAATCCTACATTGTATTTAAGGTGGAACAAAATAATTACAAAACAAGCTGATGAATTGGAAGCCGCACATCTTTAACAAGATCCTGGAGTTTAATTCAGAGTTGTTAGTTTGCTCTGTACATTTCATTCTGGACAGTTTCTCAAACCTTGGACAGTATGGAGCAGCTTCACTCAGGCTTTAATACTGAAGAGACGGAAGAGAGGAGCAGCCCCACCTTTTTAGCATCACAACCTCAACAGCAGCCTGTAAGTAGCAGCCATGCTGTGAGATTATATCACTGTTTGCCGGCTGAAGCAGATCATCTTAAACCAGTAAAAAGTAACTAGTATAGGTAGTGTTATCTACTAGCAAGCCTCAAGAAACTAGTGTTAGCATAGCTAACTAAATTTTATGACATGCCAAATAATATTTTGACATGTTGCTTCTTGGTGAGCCATTGCAGTGTCTCACTATAAACCAGCCAATCAGAGCAGAGCTTGTCAAATTATTCATAAGCTCACCAAAAAGAGGGAATAGCTCGTTTTATTCTAGGGCCAAATAATAGTTTGGAAATGATTACGTAAAAATTTATTTTTCTGGCACCTTTAAATTTAGAATGCAAATTAATGTGGCACATGTTTTGATAATAATATACTTATTCTTTATAAATCTTATTAATATAATCGTAATTTTTTTTTTTTTTTTTACCAAAGGTAGAAGGTGCTATACAGTTTTCCCAAATACTGTATATGCCATAACATGGGTTCCCAATCCCTGTTCCCATTTTTTCCCTATCTCAATCCCAGGAAAAAAAAACATTCCCCAGGAGTGGGATTTAGAAACCATGTGCTGCACCTGTAAACCAAATCTGAATAGGAAATCTGAACAGGCCATGTATGGAACTGAAATGTCTATGTAGGAACTGAAACTGAGCTTGAAGCCCTTCTGTTGCCGTTGATCTCTTTGTGTGCATGGCATTATGTGTTGAAATGTCAAGAAGTCTAGCATTAACTGACCTATAATTAATTTATCGGGAATCACTGATGGGGAATTGCATTGTTTGGAAACATATCTGCCTAGACGTTGTTGTGTAATTGGTCTCACAGGGTAATCCGTTTAAACGAGCCATTAGAGATAAATGAGGCCTTCACCCCTGTTATTCCTCATGAAGTCAGAGGGACTGGAACTACAGGCTCTTCATTCTCGCATTTCCATATCTGCATTGTTTTGGTAGAGGATAACAACAAACCCTGGTGCTGAAGAAGAGCAGCGGTAATGAGGCCTGCTCTGTAGCCGTGGTGTGTTAGGGAAGGTGTGGGATATCCTTTGTCTAGGCAGAGACAGATCAGCTCTCTCTCTCTCTCTGGCGGGGGAAATTGCCTGGCAGTGCGGATTGGCTGGTTCCTAAGCCAGTTATCTTGCCACTTCACAGTGCTGCTACTTTGCCGGAGTTCAAAGCCCTGAGTGAGGGAGGACATTAATTAGCTGTGGCAGGCCGCTCTTCTGGGTGCCGTTGGTGAGGGTTACATGCGGGTCTGTGCTGGGAAGCTACAGTTCTACTAGAGTCCTGCTAAGGATGTGTGTATTCAAGATACAAAGATAAATACAGCAGACGCACACATGCACTGCTTCTGAGACCACAGCAACGACAGGAAGCACTGATACCCGGAGCAGGCAGTCTGCAGCTTGCGCACATACATACATATAACCTGAGACTACTCAACAAATGGCTTACTGGTTGGAAAACGTATCAGCTGCCTACTTTGGTGAGCTCACCTTGTCTCATGTCTTCCGTGGCCTCAGTAAAGCAGGCGGTGTGGTTCTATCCCTGAGCGACTGTGGCTGCTTCTGGGACTAGCAGTGTGCGTCTTACAATTTATGATCACAGAAACCCTGTTTAAAAAAAATGGAGCTTACTTGCTGCATTGAATCAAATCCTATGCTTTTTCAGCTTGAGCTCGTTACAAATGACATGCAAATGTAGTTAACTACCATAGATATGGCTAGTTGCTAGTTAGCTAGCTTGTGTTACTACAACATACGTTAATCATCAAATGAATAGTTGCACCCAGAACGAAGTGTCGGATTGCAATGGTATTTGGGCAATATTTATTGAGCTAAACCACTCATCTTGGTGCTGACCACAGTGACTGCACACACGGATCCGTTGGTGGTCTCCACCGAGACAAAAGCAGTATTCGTCACTGAAGGTGACCCGCTGCCATTCTGAGTCACTCCATGACAGTCTGACACGACACCATTGCGTCTTTGGGGATGTTGACGTGGTGTTAAGGGCAGTCGTCATGAAGAGCTGCCTGCGTGTAGTCTTGCATCGTGCAGCCATCTGCCAATGGTGCTGGCACTAACAGGATGACTCATGTCATCCATTTAGTGCTTTCTCTCTCCCCACTCCTGTTTTTGTAAACCTGAGTTTGGTTTCAGTTTAACCAGGTCGCAATTGGTGAATAGGCACTAACTATAGCCATTTACGCCAGATGACTACTTTTGAGGAGGGAGGGTCTGGGTGTTTAGGTCTTCAGGGAAACAAAGCAGTCCCTACTGTCCAAAGGCCAATAAACATATGTTTAAAACCAGGAGAACTGGACAAACTGGAGAACATGGAACTCCTAACAACCATGATAGACCACCAAAGTGGTCCATACCACGGAAAAAACAATTAAAGCTTTCATTTTTTAAAGGGAGGAGAAAATCACACTTCACTCTTTCTTCAGACCTGAAAGCAAGCATCCTCAGGTGTTTCACACAACTGAGTGCCTTGGGTCTGAAAGAATGTGTAGCTGTTCAAGAAGCTCGCTCACTGAGAGAGACTGTTGGTGCTCTCAGAACAATGAACCGGCTACCTCAAAGTCCAGAAAGTGTCTGTAATTACTCCGTTCACCATTTAAAAAAATAATAAATAAAATAATAAATAAATAAATATATGAGAGAGAGAGAGACAGAGAGAGATTGTAGTATTGTAGTGTATTATAGAGTGAATCGAAAACACTGATATCCTTTCCCTCTCTCTTTCCCTCTCTCTTACTCACACACACACACACACACACACACGCGTATATTGTGAGGTAGCATTAAGATCGCTGCTCGTCTTCGGGCTCTGCTTCACGCGCTTCTTCCTTTGTCTGTGCATGTGCGCGTGAACGCGCGTGCAGCAGGAGCTGCAGGCTGAGCTGAGGATGTGAGAGGCATGATGCTGAGGGTAAGGCTCCACTGCTTCTTCCTTTGCGCACGCTCTGCTCTTCAGCGAGACAACCGCTGTGACTCACGTATAGCGCGCCTGCCTCTCTCTCTCTCTCTCTCTCTCTCTCTCTGTCTGCTGCTCTCCTCCGCGCCGTCGTCTCTGCCCATCCTTGCTTTGCTTTCTCTCGCTCCGCCTCATTGGTGCTGCCCCCATTCCATTTCTTCTTTTTTTCCTCCCTCCTTCTCTCTCTCTCTCTCTCTCTCTCCTCCGCTCAGCTCCAGGCCCATTGGTCGCCTGCCTTGAACCATTATCTCTCTCCTTCCTTTCCTTACTGTCTCCTCCGTTTCTTTCCGTTTCCCCCTCCTCGCGCCCGTCGGCTTTCAACTCTCTCTTTCTCTTTCTCTCTTTTCTCTCTCTCTCTCTTTCTCCCCCCAAAAAATGATTAGCATAGAGGGGGAGAGAAGAACTTTCCATCGCACGCTCTGAAAGCATTGAGAGAGTGAGGAGGGGTTAAGAAACTGCGTGCGCGCGTGCCGGAGAGGAGGCGAGTGACTGAAGAAAGAGGGGAAGACAATCGGGAGCGATAAAGAGAAAAAAGTTTGAGAGACGACCGCGTTTCAGGACGGGTGGGTTTGTGTCTTCTGCTAATGCTTTGCTTTGGTTTGCATGTGATGTCTGGCTGTAATGGACTGACTGTTATATAATGTATCAGACATGCATATAAATGTACTGGGTAACAGCTGGAAGATGATGCCTACAGGAGATAGATCTGGCTGTGGAGGTGACTGGAGAACTCTGGCTGTCTCGAGGTTCCTCTCCCTGCCTCTTTGCACACTTTTGTCCACTTGTAATAGGCTGTAATTGCAGTGGCTTGATGCTCCTCATACTTTCCAGCTCATTTCTGCATGCTGCAGCGTTAGCAGCTTTAGAACTTTGCTCCCTCTGTAGCGAGCTCTGGAGGAGTTCAACTTGGTTGAAGAGGATATCAGGTCACAGCTCTTTTGTGCACTGCCTCTAGAAGCTTCTATAAGCTTGATGATGTTTGTGCTGTAGGTTGCCACAGCACTCTAAACACATTTGCTGCTCTGTGGGATATCTCGGTCCCTGCAGTGACAAATGGAGGGCAGATTTGGGCTGTTTTTTTTTCCTTTTTTCAATTGTTCTGGGACTTGGCAACATGTCTGTGCACAATGTGGGAACTTTCGCAAGAGCTGAGGCTTATTAGGAACCTTTCGGAAGTAAACACCAGCCTCCTGAGGGTTGAGGACCTGCCTATGTGCATGTTAGCTTAGTCTCTTTGGGTGTTTTACCTTTTCACAGGTCTTGGAAAGCAGGACTTATGGCAGCAGTTTCTGGTGCTTTATCTTTATTAATATGTATGGATTTCATTGATATTCATGCTGTCAGAATAGAGTCATAACTGAAGTGCACTGCACCGTTACCTTGGGCATACAGTAACAGATGAACATCAGAAGTTGCTGAGTAGTTCACCTACCAAACATCAGTTTTGGATTCGGATAAAAGGATGAAACTCCAAGGATTGTTCAAGCTTTGTTTGTCTGGCCAGCTTCTAGTCTCTTATATCTGTAACTCAATCTGCTGGATGTAAAGTGAAGTATGGTAGTTTGGCGGTGAGACAAAGTGCACTTTAGTGAGTGCTAATGGTCCATATCAGGGCAGTCGTGAGCACTGGGTTGCAGCGTGAGATAGGCGAGATGATGTTGTGCAGCTGGGCAGAAGTTGAATATACAGTAGAAACTTCCTTCATTCATGCAGTGGTACATGGATGCAACAAGGGACTATGGTATGGATGCACAGGTATGGCGTGGCCCCCACAAAGCATTTGGATGTTTGTGCCATACTTGACAAAGTACAAGATGTTTGGAAGCAAAAGCTTACTTTAGGCTATCACTGGAGCAGCCTCTTTGCAGACTTCTGCTGGTTTGCATCCAGGATGTCTCTATACATGTCCGAGTTCATGATCCCATCACAGAACATCCTAATAACATCTGGCTGGAATTCTTCTCCAGGCTTTGTCCACACAAAGAGTCTGCTGATATGTTTGATCAAGTAAAGGTGGACTCTGAAATGAGTATCATGATAAACATATTGTGAGGTTATCTAACTTTACTAATGGTTGTCCACATATAGTGCAGGCGGTAACATGGCTCAGATAAAGACATGAATGAATGGTGTATAAGCTACCCTGACATGTACAAGCAGACTTTCAACAGTCATAGTACAATCCAGCTCACATATAAGAACAAACATTCTCATACTCAGACAGAGCCATCATGATACTCTGCACATTGGTACAGATTAGGCTCAAGCTGATCAGTATCAGGAATCACCATCTACCTTGATGGCATGCAAGTTGAATGTTACAGCTTTAAGATGGACAAAGTAAAAGCACATGGGTTTTCTGTAATCTGTGTTTTCCTATGTAGTCCATGCTGGATATTCTAAAGCAGTGTGAGGTAGCACTTACTTGACCTGTTGTCGTGCCACAGAACGGCTCCTTTCACAAAACTGAAATGAGGCTTTAACTTACTGATGCTAGGGATCGATCAAACTTGCTAAAACTAAATGAAAATTGGAAATACAGTAATTCAGCCTAATTACAACAGTAGGCTGCAGCAGTCTGTAGGCTAATCTAATACAGTAAGCTTTAGGCTTTTTAATTAAAGTCTTTGGAGGCTGTGGAGGTTCACTTTTACTAGACCATACAAAACTAAGTTAGATTTTCTGATTAGGAAATGGTCTGATGTTGTGTATGCTTATTTTCTCCGGTTTGACCAGTTTTCTCTATAGTGTTACCATTGTACTTGTGTGTGCTAAAAACACTCTCTGTTATATTATAATATAATAATATTATTATTATTCATATTATTATTATTTTTAAGCAGTGCTTGTCCGCCCCTCAGGTTGCTGTTGTCACTTGGCAATGACTTGAGGGCATGATGATATATCGCAGACGTTCTCACAAGCCTGGTACGGATGCAACGCAACACACACAAACAGCAGGCTAGACTAATGGCAGTTTCCCTACAAGTCATTTTTGAGGAATGTGCGAGAAAGGTACATGCATATAGGAAGGGGGATGTGGGGGGTGCTAGGGGTCCTGGGAGGTGCTTGGGGGCCTGGGGGTGTCATATGCTATGGACTAATAGACTTCATGAGCACAAGATCTGCTCTCTCCCTTACTGTCTTTGTTGGGAACTTTGCAGCGCAGTAGGAGAAAATCCTATCAACCCGTCTGCAATCTTTTAAGACAGATGGTTCAATTAGCAGTTATTCTGACTAATTGCATTGTGGCCACATTACCTTTGTTTTGAGAGATAACTGAATTAAGAACGGTGGTGAGATGTATGCTTCTCTACAAGTTTCATTCATTACTGTCATTGTTGTCGACACACATGGAATGCCGGAATCCTCCTAAGGGGCTTGTTTTGAGTGCTACCACGCCAACCTGAAGCATTATCAATCGTGTTTGTGTAAAAGTCAAACCACCATAAAATTGCGTTATTAGCAGTTGCAGAGCGTTTTTATAAGGTGTCAGTGCAGGTGCCGTATCACGGTAGTTAGAAGAGTTTCTGACAGCATGTGTTCTGTGTAGGCAAAGTGATATTTATTGTTATTGTGGTAAATTGTGATGCGTTATGCTACAATATGCTTTTCAGAATATATTGTGGATATTGTTGGTTTACTGAATGATGTTTTGTTACAGTGACAGAACAATTAGTCTAGTTCTCCTGGATTTTGTGCAGTGCAGTTTGTCAAACATTAAATTAAAATACTTAAACTTGTTGTGTAATGTTTTGAAGTATCATGAAATATATATATATATTTATGCCATATAACTCCCTCCACAATTTTAGATCTTTTTTCAATCTTTTATGACTTCTATGATCTGTGCATCATTTGTTCAGCAGTGTTTTCTTTTGAAGCCGAGTTCATTTAGCATTTTCAGTGAAAGTAATGTATGTATGGATGACTGGAGTTGTTAAAACGATGATGATAAAATGATGATATGTTATTGGGAGTCACGTGAAATGTGAATTATTAATTACATCATATTACTATCATGTTACTATCAATTCTTGTTTAATATTACAAAGTTATAAAAATAACGGGGTATCTGTGAGTCATAATAAAGCCATGCTTAGCAGACTGAAGGTTTTCCACAAGAGGGAGCCATCAGCATGGAAGATGCGAGCAATATCAAAATAAAGGAAACCCACACTAGCAGGATCTTACTAATGGTCACACCTTTGTAGTACAATCAAAAGATCTGCTGTTACAAATGACATGTATATCTTTGCTGTCCAAAAGAAATGGAGATTTTTCCCAAGCATATTTGGCCCATTTCTGTTGGTCCATTCATCATGAAATTTCCACACAATGTAAACAGCAGCTGCTGTGTTCAAATGATGCATAAACATAAAAATCGACAAAAATCTAGATACATGTTTTTCTTTGGGCAGCGACAATATGAACTAAAAGGTTGTGATTTAGCTGACAGGCTACTCCTTTAACATTCAGTTTTTGCATTACTTGTATAGTCAATGGTGACAGCCCAAAGTGCGTCGAACGTAAACTGTTACTCTTTGCAAACGTTTTCCGTAAATGGACACAGCATTTTGGAAAGACTTTTTTTTTCGCTGTCCAATGAAAATATATATATAGTAAATAGCAATTATATGCTTTTACTAACTGAGCTAACTGAAACTAGTTACGTATGTACTGTATGTATATATACTGTATATATATATATGTATATATATATATATATGCATACGGTATATGTACAGGAAGCAGTAGTTCCCGTTTTGAATACAGCTTCATCTGATGTGTAGCTAAAGAGACTAGGCGGAGGCTTAGGAATGGGCCGCTTCGAACTAAAATAACAGGCTTATCATGGGAGCTTGTTGAGCATGGGAGAGCGCCTTGCGCCTCCAGACTGCACGGCACAGCGGAGAGATAGAGCAATGTGATTAAATTATGTAGGGATAGCCCTCAGTCACTGTGACCTGAGTTCCGGAAAAGCCCTCCCGCCTCTGATACCGCTCAGCGAGCCCTCGTACGCTGCACTCATAACACACTCACTCAGACGGAGGGATGAAACACTGAGTCGTCTCAATAGCTCATTCCCAAATAGAAAAGGCTTTGTTTACTTTCAGGCTCCGGCTCACTGGTGAATGTATGAAGGTGCACACGGCAGGTGAATAATCTGTTTTGGCTTGGATATGTCAGGCATTTCTTGCTCTTTTCAGGAGTGAGTATATGTCTTTGAAACATCTTTTCCTACCATTTCACATGCACTCCTGGCGCTTTGTGTTCATGAACGTTTATGCTTGTTGCCTGGTGCTTGATGGAAACATATGGACCCTGGAGACCAAGGTGTGCGTGAGAGGGAGGCTTGGATGGCCAGTCAAGTACGGTCATGACTACAGGCTAGCTGTACACTCAGACTGACACATACACAGCCATAAGTGGTGTATACTGAACGCTGAACACAACACCTAATGGATGCCTGCAGAGACTGAATACCTTTAATATTTTGACAGGATTTTTTATTATACCGTATAATACAGTAATGGGCTGAAAGTTAACTGGGGCCTATTATTCAATTATTATCTTGATATTCATCTAGTAGATTTGCTAAATGTTTTGATACAATAAAACTGGCAGCAGTTAACCCTTTTAATTGGAGAACTGTGTGGAAAATAACTGCACTTTAACAGTTTTGGGGTTTGGGGTGTTGTATAGTTCGATGTAAAATGTGTAAATATATAGCATCTAAGGTCGGTCGGGCACTTGACATCACACTCACTCCACACCATCTATCCCAGGGCAGCTACAAGCAGAGCCCTGGCGTACTCACTTGGGTTGTGATATATGGCCTTCGTACCTCGAGTTAGACAAACTGTACCCTGCATGTACTGCGCTATTATCCTATAGCTCACAACTAAGAGAGGTTAGCTGGCCTGGTAGAAACCAGTTGGAGCAGGACAACACTGTGTGCTTGGAGGAAAATGGAGGAACTGAAAGTTTAGCATAGCTATGAAACCTTTTTAAGGAGCTTGATTATAAGTTTGGTGCTCAGTGTGAGCTATGAGCTGCACTGGAGCCTCCTGGAGGTTCGGATTTTACAGCAGATGAACCTGCGGATGGGTTTTCAGCACAAGGCACTAGATACGGATTCTCTGTATGGCTTTCTCAGCCAGGGTAAGGTTTTTCCACCTGAGGACACTTAGCTTAGCCTCATGCATGTTTGTGAATCCTGAAGTTGCACCCTAAGCATGTCCTAAAATGTACATGGTACCATATAGGTGGCTTCTTGTTCAGGCATGATGTCTGTAGCCTGTAGCACCAAGTTCTTTCAACCAACACTGCTCAACAGCTCAAGTCATATACTTACGAGAGTAAGACATAGAAGTGAGGACCTACATACTGGCACATTGTAAAATGTCTGATTTTGTACCTTCTTGAATTACCATCAGTAATCTTGAATCATCATTATCAGTAATCTTGAATAACCTAGAATTTAGCTTCCTGAGTCAGAAGTAGAGTATTTTAATCACCAAACCGGTGAAACGCTGGAAATCAGGGAGACAAAATCCCCTCAAATCAAATGATGAAGAGTCAATATTTACTGTTCCGTTGGGAGGGAGCGGGTTACTCCTGGAACGGTGGTTGCTCGGGTGCTGATGTTTATCGGCCACCAGGCGTGAAGGCCATTTGAGTGATTGAGTTCATGCTTGCCGCGCGTGCCGTTGAAAACTTCTCCTCTATTCACTCTTCCTCGACAAGAGAGGCCCGTCCACTCCCCGCCATTCATGGAGGGAAAACATGATCTATATCCACGCGGCAGGGGCAATTAAAAATCAATCTGGACTTGGGTGCGGGTCTGTAATGGGAAGTGCAGAGTGCGGAGAAGAAGGTGATTAATGCCGCTCTCACCTTGTGCCATAACAAGCCCCCACAGGCATTCATCTCACGGCCTGGCTCACCTGCGCCGGCCGCTGACACTGTCGCAATCACACAGTGTCAGAAAACAGTGGGATTTGCATGAGTTATCCGCTCTGTGGCCATGTGATAGCGCAGAGCTGGAGGGCGGGCCAAATTTCCCGCCAGCTCCCGGCAAGGCTGCCCTTACGACTGGACTTACTTGTTCTCCTTTGGTGTCAAAATACATGGCAGAAGGATTGGGGATTACCAGTGCGTTTCTATAGGGATGAGCTTTGATCAGGCTTATTGGTGCGCTGTTTAGTACTGGATGCCTGCCAGTGGGACTTTATTTGCCGTTGGGTGATCATATGCAAGGCTCCATTTCTTACAATAATAGTTCAGTGAAAAAACTATTTTTCCAAAATTCCTTGTTATCCCAATTCTTATTTAGCCAAGTTTATTGTCCAAAGTCTGCTTCTTTTTGCATTTTGCCGCTACAGAGTTTTGCACTGCAACTATAAGTTTTGCATTTGCATTACAAGGCTAATGTAGCTAAGTAATGGAATTTACCACTGACTAGTGTAGTGTGATCTCACTCCAGTAACCAGCATGCGTTAAGCAAATAACACCATGCAGCCGCTGAGAATCTCTGTGCTGTCTTGACCGCTAGCCCAGCCATTACCTCGGTTGTTAAACAAAATTACAAAGATGAATTCAAGGGACAGAGATAGAGGGACAGAGGGAAAGTTTATACCCTTTAAGTCAGAGGAAAGAGGCCAAACTGATTTACACTAAAAAACATAGTTTTTACACTACAAAAAATAGTTGCATAAATAGTTGCACCTAGAAGGAAAGAGCCAACAAGATTGCAACATGGTGGGTGGGTTTGACATTGTGAGCCATGCAAATGATTTAAGTTGCTTGCTTAGTCGCACATTCCACCTCCACCCCTACTGCAGGAACTGTGTGAGAATATTCAAGCTGCATGGGACGGATTATCACAGGACACCATTAGGAACCCCTACAACTCCATGCCGAGACATATATATGTTGCGTTAGCAAACATGGCGGCCAAACGGCATACTGAGAGACACTACTTCAGAAGGTGTAGCTCAAAAATGATTGCTCATATCAGTCTAAATTTTTAATCCGACACTTCCTTCTGGGTGCAACTATTTTTTTGATGATGAATGTAGATCTAGATAACCAGCTACCTTGGTAACTTTAGCTTTTAGTTTGTTGACTTCCTCATCTGATTAATCATTTCTGTCTTTGAGTTATCCATTCTCTCCACTACAATGGTAATTTGAAGACAGTTAGTGTAGATTTATGGGTACAATAAGATAATTAGCTTCCTAGCAGTAACTCTTCCTACCTTCTACATTTACCAGCTAATGGAAAACGTTTCCTCCCACATTAAAGTAGATCATCAAAAGTCTTTTTTTAGTCTTTAAAATGGAAAATATCACTATGGAACTGCTGAGAGTTTTTTACTAGGAGATTACGTATGTGGTTTCTGACATACTGTTATGTATAGAAATGTACAAAAATATTGAGTCTTTAAGATGGCCAGCGCTACTATTTTTAGCTCTGCTGTTGTCCATATGTTTAAAGAAAAGTATGTTATACAATATCAGAAACCACATAACCAGAATTTGAGGCAAGTGTACAATGATATAAGCACATAGTGTGGTAAATGGTGCAGTAGTAGGTGTGGTATGCTTCCATTACTTATTAGCTACATTAGCTCCTATGCTAAACCAAAGAAGCAAACTTCAGACACTAGCCTGTCCCAGCTATTGGACTGTATTTGGGGTAAGGGGTAAAATGTTGAACCTTTTTGGTCAAACTATTCAGAGCACTGATCCATTTTAGGGAGGCTGGCCTCTGTCCTCAGTTTTTTATGCCGGCCTTGTGAAGGTTTTTTTTTTAGGTCCAGAGCTGATGCCCTCAATTGGTAGCTCGTGAAAAATCATGTGACCTACAGCCCCTATTATCAGCACATCATGAACATGGCATACAGCCATCAGCTCCTCTCCTGCCAGCCTCACACATACTGACATCTGTCATTAGCACTCAGCTCAGACGCTGCCACATTCATCTTCATCTGGCATGCAGAAGCGGAGATGGGCTGAATTTACCTTATATCTCTTATTTTAGCTCCCACACTTGCCTCTTTTACCTCCTCCATCCATCCACACCCTCGAGAGGGGAGGGAGACAGTTGCGTGGAGCCATGAAGACATCACGGAAATCTTTAGAAATGCTAATTTGAGAGTCCCAGCTGGATTTTTAACCTCCTCGTTTTGGTGTCGGTGACATTTGTGGTATGTGTCTCAGCGTTGGGGAAACGGAAAAAAAAGAAGCGAAGTGGGGGAAGAGATAAAATGAAGCGGAGGCAAAAATAATCCTCCCTGAGCCGAGCTGAGAAAAGCGGCGCGATATTGGAAAATGATTACAAAACACACATCCATTATTCATCAGGCATATTGGTGAGGGCGCGTGCCTCTTTTTTATGCCTGCTCTTTAAATCAGATTTGTCGGTTTTGATCACTGTAAAATCTCCCAGTCACACGACTGCAATATTGGCCGAATATTACGCTGTCTAATGGATAATTGATAATGGCGACTGACACCGGTTGGGATGAATGTGCTACCAGTGGTGGGTGTGGGTGGGAGCATGAATATAACGCCGCTTGAAATACCTTATTTCTGACAAACAGCCAAATCTGGAGATGGATGGGGGAAAAAACTGTCCAAAAAACGGTGGTGATTATAATGAAGCTCAAAGCTTAACAGATACAAACCCAACTGCTCACCCAGTCTAGAGTCCTGCTCTCATATCTGGTTTTATATCTTATGGATACAGAAAGTAGCTGATTAGGAATTGAAATGGACAGTTACAGTAGCCAGATGCCTTGCTGATTGCTCAGAATGCTTGTTATGCTGTAATAGGCCTTAGAGGGACTGGCATAAATGTTGCAGTTTTCAGAAGCTGCAGTTGTTGGATATTGTAAGAGTAGCTTTATTCTGTAAAATATAATGCGTTCGTGCTGTGGGAGTGTCAAACTGGCCTCGATCAATAACCTAAATGCCATTTCTGGAGTTTGTGCTTTTGTCTGACTGGGGTGAAACTGTAATATTTTGGATCTAACTCCTACCATTCAGACGAATCAGATGCTCAAAATGGTGACATATTTCAGACAACAATTGGAGCGCACTTATTGTTGATTGCATCTCTTTTCATCGTGTCAAAACTTTTTTGTTGTGATGAGAATACCCGTCTAGGTGGGAGCGGGATTACTTTTAGATATTGATTTGTTTCTGCTCCTTTTCGTTTGCCTTTCAGAATGGCTTGACAGCTGCGTTTTGACATTTGTTAAAGTGACTCATTTGCCGCCTGTACCGCTTCGCAGGGTAACCTCAATCATGAGGCTCCGGCTGTGAATGAGATAAAACTCATTCAGCGTCAAAAGTTTCAGAAAAGCTCTCAGAAGCTTAGCTATTGCACAGATTTGATGACTCAGTTTATAGAATCTGAATTTGCTATCCAAATTTTTAGAGGTGATGTGAAAATCATATGGGTATCAGTCCATAATTGCTTTTTTAAACATCATCGACATCAGGTTGATGCATAGATTTGGGTGATACTTCAGACCAATGTTTGATGATGCATTTATTATATGCAAGAACTGCACTATTAACGTTAACATTCTCACACAGCACCGCAAGCACAAGTAAACCTGCAGCTACTCAGCCAGTTGATCAGCTATATCAGAAATCAAGAAAAAAAGAAACTGGATAAAAACACCCCAAAAGCTACAACTATTACAGCAAGGGTGATGGAATTTATCACTCTGTCCGTTCTCTGTTGTGGAGGATGTTGTTTTTGATGGCTGTGCCAAAATATTGAGCCACTTTTAACCAAACCCAGTCTCTATTATTTAACCAATGTAGCCCTACGGGGTCACCTCAGGCCTCAGAGTGTAACCACTTGCCAAAATCAGCCTTGTATTAAAACTGAAGCTGGAATAGTTTAATAGTGTAAATGTTCGTATCAGACCATGTTTTCAGCTTTAAAGGAATAATTAGCATATTTTGATGGATCATCTCATCAGGGGGCCTTACAGAGGGTAGTTTTGCATGCTCAAGATATGTACATACAATATATCGAATACTGAATATCAGCATTGGCCCAGAATTCCTATATTGGTGCATCCCTGTTTATTCTTTTAGCTAGTTTTTGGTTTAGGACTTGTGCGTAAGTGTGTGTGTGTGGGTGTGTGTGTGTGTGTGTGTGTGTGTGTGTGTGTTGTGGATGCAGTTATGTGTAAGCATATGTACAATACTGTGCAAATAAACTGAGTGAAAAAAATGGAACTCCTAACAACTGTGCCAGACCTGCTAGACCACCGAAACTGTTACCAGATAAACAACATTTAAAACTTTTGTCTTTGAGATACAAAAGAAAATCAAGCTCCACATCCACAGGTGTTTCTGTCCATCCTTCCACTGTGAAAAGATAACTCAATACTATGGCTCTGAAAGGATGTATAGCTGTCAAAAAGGTGCTACTGAGAAAAGAAATGGAATTAGAATTTGTGAATCAAACAAAGAGATGTTCAGACCTCAAAGTCATTGAATGTGTTTGGGATTATTTGGACCTTGAGAAGCAGTAAATGCTACTTCTAGACTGAATTTTGGAGGTGTAAAAAAAATGCATGCAAAGAAAACGAAGGCAAAAAGACACACTAAATACTGACAGATATAGTGTATTTGTTTGCTGTAGCTTCTATGTAACCCTCTGTTAAATATATGTTCCCGCTGTAGTGGGTGGATGTCTGCTGGGGCTGTATGTGATTGTGTTGTGCATTATGTGTCTGTGTGTGTGTCTGTGTTGGGTGGGGGAATGTACATGTCTGTGTGCGTGTGTGTGTATGTATGTGTGTGTGTGTTTGTGCTGGTGTTCCAGGTTGCCCTAAATGACCTGCAGTGTCCAGACAGAAAGGTGTAAGCAGGTGCACTGTCATAAGGGCAGCTAATGAATCAGTTTATCACTTCCCCTCAAGGGCAGAGAGGGCCTGTGTTCTGCCCTCCACCACTGAGTCAGCGCTCATTACTACAGACCTGCACACAAATACACACAAAAACAGGGGAGACATCTGCACCTCCTACACTTTAGACTTGTGCTTCAACCAGCAACTCAGTTACTTTCAGAATCAGTCTTCCATCTGGAGTAGATGACTGAAGGATATCAAACGGCAGTTCGCTCACGGACAGACACTAGAAGTGGACAACGTGATGCTGTAATGTTATCTTGGTAAGTTATGTTATGACAAGCTTTACTGAGCATGCTGTGGGTATCGTTGCAGTATTTGTAGGACACCTAAAGATGTTTTATTTAAGAAAAGGCTTTGAAGAGGCCCCAAAGTGATAAGTCGGCCTAAAGCTGACGAAATGTTTTGGTGAAATGCCGAAAGAACGAATTGAACTACTGCCGAACACTCTGTTAGAAGTATATTTAGAAAGAACATCCTGTTGTTGGGCGAGTGTTTCAATAGATGCCCACCTGAAGTCTTGAATGGGCGAAAAAAGAAAAATATATATATATTTTTATGTATTTTTATACATATGTACGCGAGGCTCCAAGGCCATGGACTAGCTGGTATTGTAATATTTTCCAAAGTTCAACAACGTCACATCACACAACTACACTTCTTCATATTTTAGTTGTCAGGCTTACTGGTCAGTTATGGGTTGATGAAGATAGCTAGCTAGCTAAGGCTAGCCGTTTTCAACCTTGTGAAGCAGCACCATAGTGTATGTAAGTCTATGGGCAATACAGAAAAAGGTGCTATCAACCAAAACACAAAGAAGTGGGTTCACAGCAAGAAACACCCTAGAAAACCCACAGTCTATATCAATGATATCCACAGAAAGGTCAGCTTAGCTTTTGCCAGTGGGTGCCAACTTTCACTAAACCTTACTAAAGAAGGAGGTGACACAGGTTCACAGGTTCCATCATTGTTTGCTTTTGGTCTGAAGGAATATTTTGACGGCAATATGTTTCTCTGGTGCAAAATATGTATATTGGACACACTGAAGGCCAGCAGTGTCTGAAGGACAGAGGCATGAGTTCATGGGGCCCATGTGTAAGAAGTGACCTGGAAAGCTAGACAAAGCTGAAGCTGACTTCTTAGTTGAATTTCCTTTTCCACCTCAAATGGTAAGTGCAGCTGGTACCCTGTACGGGTTCTGGACATTAGATTTAAGGTGGAATGGAAAGTCTGAGCAAAAATCTTTTCAGACAGGAATAAAATGCTGCAGGGCTAATGTTAGAAAACAATGCTGACACAAGTTTATATATGTACTATTTGTTTTTGTGGACAGTTTCTCACAGCAGAAATATTCCAGATTTGCTTTGGTTGTTAAAAACGTTTCTTCTTAAAAAGTGTTGAAACATTCCAGAATAATAAGTCAGTTGGCATTATAGTCCACAGTGGAAAGGATGGTTTTTAGCAAGTTTCTATTTTAGATGTTTTATTTTTAATTAACGTGTCTACTGACTAATTAGTTTACTATCTATTACTTACACTCTGTGATCTCGATGACATGATATCTACAAAGTACAAAACGTGTTTGCAGTACAAGCAGTAGAGGAAAGAGGGAGTAAGTCATCTGAAGGTCTACATTTTCACCCATGCTTAAGGTATATAGACTGACGGAACTGATAACTTATGGTTAGCACACTAATCAACCCTCACCTCCTCCGGGTCTGGCAGTAAGTACTGTATTTCCAGGTCATGACGTGATCCTTCAGATACGTCCTCCCTTCCAGTCATTCAAATGCTAGCATGCATGAATTAGTTGTATTTAAGTCGTGGCCTCTCCAAAGCACGTTGGAATAATCTAAAGCTAGCTTTACGAGTGTGTGTGTACCAATCGCAGCTCTAACTCCATGTGCTGACCTTACGTGCGGTCGTGGCCAGTATATTGGTAGGGAGAGTTCTTCCCAAAATACTGGTAGACACATATTCCCATTGTCCATATGCAGCCATGTTTTTAAGATCGTCGCCATCTAAAAGACAACATGCTTCTCCACTTTGAGCATGGCAGCTGTCTTTCACAGTGTGTGAAAATTTAATGGTAAATTGACCAATAGAATGTCTCCAAAAATTGCTTGGAATAAAACCTTTTTACATTAACTTACATTCAGAGTTAAAGTTTTTGCCTTCTCCTGTAAAGTTAACATTTGTTGCTTGTTCTTCTTTGGACAGCAAGGAAGTGCTGTAAGATGCATCGCAGTCACAATTTGTAGTAATGTTATCGTCGTACTCATATTGAGTCCATATCGTGCAGCCGTAACTTACAAGAACAAGAGGTCCTACATATGAGCCAAGCATGCACACACAAAGCAAATACCGCACACCAAAATAAGCACACGGCAGACAGAGAGAGAGAGCACGAGAGACGAAAGAAAGACCCAGCGGTGCATCGTCAGCATTTTTTCCTCAGCAAGGTGAGCCCCCCAGGTGCAGGGCGGAATTGCCCTACTTACAGGAGCTACCTCTGTCCTCCATCACCATCCCTCCGCATATGCCTTTAGCCTGAGACCACTGTGTGCCCTGTAGCTCTTTAAGAGGTTTAATCTCTACTATGCAAATTAATATGGAAATACAGCAAATTAATACTGCAAGCTAAATCTAGCTGTATCAATCAGTGCATCTACTCCTATATAAATATGACCCTGATAACACTAATACTTTGAGACTGTAAAGTGACCTCTGAGCGGACATTAGATGTTTTCGACATCATGTGCTGCTGAAGTGTTTGTGTCGCCTCTTCCATAGCCGCTCTGTATGAGTGCAGTGGAAGGTGCTGCCCCGCTCTGCTCTGACCCAGTTTTTTACTGCTGCCCAGCGTTTTCTGCTCCACGCAGTTCCAAAATAGCTCAGTACAGCAAAGCGTGGCGAGCTGGTTTCCGTCTTGCGTAACAGGACTAATCATTCCTCTGCCCCGGCTGCGCGGTGTTGAGAAATTGCATGCTGTGTGAAAAGTTTATGGACAAAGTGGCAGTTGCAGAAACATAAATGGGTAGTTAATTGCGGCCAAGAGAGTTTTGTGATGGGGGAATAATTGTTGCTGTGGCACATTTTCAAACCAGGAAAGTGTTGTTTGGTGTGAAGAGGAGATACGGAATCTCCCTTTTGTGCAGTTTGACATTAGAAGTAATGTTGGCCTTGTTATCGTCTGGCATCTATTTGCTAAAGCTCGGCTCCGTTATAGGTGCTGCTTTTGGCTATGGTGTCCCCTGCACTTGCCAGTGTGGTAGACCACAATCTTAAAAATACAAGGCGCAAAAAGGAGTTCCCTTGACTGAATGCCATTATCAAGCGCTGCTGTTGATTCCCCAAAGAG
The DNA here is from genome assembly GCA_034552555.1 of Semaprochilodus insignis. Classification (NCBI taxonomy): domain Eukaryota; kingdom Metazoa; phylum Chordata; class Actinopteri; order Characiformes; family Prochilodontidae; genus Semaprochilodus; species Semaprochilodus insignis. Next base: position 27,728,809 of record CM067483.1, on the reverse strand, counting down.
TCTTTCAATGGGCAGTTATTTACAGAGTCATGTAATTAGGCCTCCATGTAATTAAAGTTGCATCTATCTAATATTTGCTAATATTCTACTGAATCTTATGTTGAATATTTGAATATTATATAAGGTTAAGAAATGCACCTGCAAAAAAAAAATTTGATAACTCAATACCCAAAAAATTGTATTCATGTTGTTGCTATTATTATTTTCATTTTTCATGTTATATTCTTCTAAAATCATCTTCTTCTTGTTCTTATTATTATTGCTATTATTATGATTAATCTTGTTGTTATTGTTGCTTTGTACTTTGTTCCAAAAATTTTAATTAAACTTAATAGAAATACTACAAGGTAATTAGAAACATAACTGATAACAACTGTTAACTGATCACTTTCATTGCAAGCGATACAAATTCCAAACTGGGAATCTGGCAACCATGACACACGTTGCTCTGTTTAAAACAGAAGTGAGCAGGGCAGGTTCATCTCTTTGCTCGACTCTTGCCAGTGAATTAGGAGAGTGATAACAGTTTTTAAGCTGCTCAGAAACACTGTTTTACTGTTGTACGAGTTCAACTCAGCCACAATCTGAATCCTTTTCCCACAGCTTTGGACAGCTCGCTTGCCCGCACACTCTCATTTATTCATGGTAATAAATACCACCAGCAATCTAAAGCAGAAGGAAGCTTGTTTTGACTGCTCTTGGAGTTAACGGATGCTGTTGCCTTAAATTGCAATTGAGGATTTTTTGCTGTGCCAAATCGCAATATGCAGTGCGTCTGGTCTGCAGGGCGTGTATCTGTGTGCTAGTACTGACAAGATAGTATTTAAAGCAGCACTATGTAAGATGACTTCGTTACTATTGAAAAGAGGTAGCATTACTGAGGATAGAGTGAAAAAGACCACGTGCCGCTGCCAGTCACCCTGTAAAGCCTGAAATGGTCATTTAGTAGTCAGAGATGTCAGGTCAGATTTTGCAGGAGTTTTTTGGACAACATCACAGAGCTGCGCAGTGGATCAGTTCAGCATCATCATGGCAATGTGTGCATGATACTCACATTACAGGACATGCAATGTTAAGTAAGACAAATTGTATGAACCATGTAATGCTACAACTCTTTTGGCAGGGAAAAAAAATTGCAGTGCCAGTCTTTCCCAATATCATGCAGCCCTACAACATCATATACTTTGTTTGTATTGATGTTGCACACACAGATTCAAAAAGAAGGCCTGGCTTGATGTCTAGCTGTGCAAAGTCACCATATACTGACAAGATTCATCTGTTTGAGGAACAGCAGATGTCAACCACCGTTACAAACTGTTCTTCTGCAGTTACACTTTTCCACCAGGAGGTCTCCAAATTCCCAGATCCCCAAATCTTGGTGCAGCTATAACTTGATAAATGTTAATCTCCCCAAGGAAGTGTGTGGGTTTATATAAGTGGTTTAACTTATTGGATACTAAAACAGCCTTTCCTGTTTCAAATATCGCCGCTGTCCAAAGCAAAACAGGTATCTCCAAAAAGGCAACTTTACAGGAGAGGGCAAAACCTAGTTTAAGTTTAATGTAAGTCAAAAGAACCAGACTTTTTCTCAAGCAGTTTTTGGTGCCAATTCTGTTTCTTCATTCATCATGAAATTTTCACATAATGTAACCCACATCTGCAGTGTTCAAATGATACATAAAAATACAAATAGACAGAAATGGAGATTCATATATTTCTTTGGACAGTGACAATATTTTCATTTTTAAATTACCACAGGATATGAAAACATTGCCACAGAATCTGTGCTGCAGGCCTGCATATGATGTACAGAACCTACACCAATAATTAAAGGGTTTTTTGTCTACGTTCAAGCTATACTACCCCAAATACAGTGAGCAAATGAACAGCGTTGCAGGTCGGCATGCCATTAAACATTTGTATCTCTCAGCTTCCTCCCCACCAGTGTACAGATGTTCTAAATGAATCTTTCATACAGCTTTCAGGGGTCTGTGCAGAGCATGCTTGGACAGTGTAGCACTTCTCTGTCCGTTTGCTGCTCTTTTAGCCCCTCTTCGCTAATGGCAGTAACCGTATCTGTTAAAGCCGTTTCTGATAGTTTTAGCTGCTCTGTGCTCACGCTCATGGCGAGACTTCCCCACCCCTCGTCTCTCGGTCCCCTGGCTGTCGCTGCGTGTGACAGGGCTCTGGCTGGCTGAGGGGCCAATTTTAAGCGTGAAGGGCACTACAGTCTGATATGCCTGCTAGGCGCTCCTCTCTGCCCTGCAGGCTCATCTGCCCCCACTTGCCCTGCTCCAGCTGCCTGAGTGGTTCAGGCTCTGCGGGCGTTGCACAAAGGCTCAGAGGCTCACACTGGACAGCCCCATGTGTCATGGCCTCACTTGTGGCATAAGAATGCAAATATAACATCACTGCACAGTTAACAAAGGCAGCATTAGGGGATTCTTATTTAGCTACATAACTTACCGTTAGTCAATGGTGACATTCAGGGGTTCTCTCCAGCACTGACAGTGTGCTGTCCTGATGATACTACAGTATTAAAGAATAGTAAAACAGGCATTAGTGTACTTTTTTAGAACTCTCAGTGTGCAGTTTTAACTAACTACTGTGCTTCTTGACATGGATATGCAGTGGGTTATGTGGTATCGTAGAGGATTAAAGCTCTACCTGCCAAACAATACACTACTGACCAATACAGGCACGAAAAGCAGTATCTCAGTATGTAACGCTTGTTCTGCTGTTCTCATTATTTGAGACGAGGAAAAGGAAATATGTATTTTTTATCATGTAATATTGCTGTTCAGCGTAAGAGGCGGGTCCAGTAAACGGGAAAGGATCAATTTATGCGCTTTGACAAAAGCACTTTCCGTTTGTCTTCTTGAATTGTAATACTCGCTCTTTTGTGTGCTGGCTGAATTGCATTTTATACACCCAGCTTGCCTTTTATTATTATTATTATTATTATTATTATTGTTATTGTTATTACTATTATTTTTATTATTACTATTATTTCATTTATTTATTTTTTGTTTATAAAAAAAATCTGGTCAAAATGGTCAAGTAGCCTACATTTCAAGTTTTTTTAAATTAAGTGCGTTTTTACATGTTCTACATAGTAGTGGTTAATGTAAGATTTTTAGTATTAAACTTTCCTAAAAAACAGCAAAAATCATCTTGTCAGTCATCTTGATGGTCCTGCTCTTACGCAATAATAGCTCTGGATCAGCGACCACTCTAATGACCACCGGCCATCGTTCTCAGCGAGAATCCACGTTCAGCAGCAAACAACAGCAGTGATATAAATAGAAGCAAAACAGAAGTTAAAAGCGCTCCTTTTCAATACTGGAGACCCTCTTGGCGAGTAAAGGGATGAAGTTTAATGCTTCTAGACCAGGGGTTCTCTACCTTTTCCACCCCAAGGCCCACCTGACAGTTACCGCAAACTGCATAGCCGCCCACCAGAATACTAAAATCAACTTTTATAAATACATATATTATATTTTACATAGATTTATATTAATATGCTTAATATAACAATAATATGGTTATGTATGATGTCACCAGTCCACTGTGGACTACTGCCTTCACGTGACTACAGGCCCACAGACCACTAGAGGGTGCTTTATCGCTCAGTGGTATTCCACGGCCCTGTTCCGGACTGGTAGGGAATGAAGAGGGAGGAGGAGGGACTGGGAATTGTCTGGTGATCCGTTGCCCACTATTGTTTGGAGTATGAGTTTGACGGCTTGCGTCACTTTACACATTGCTCCTTTAAATGTTCTGCCTGTAGATGTCACAGTGATAGCTTTCTGACTGACACAATGCTGGGAACAGGAGGATGTATAGACAGAAGCTGTGCTCACAACAGCACAGTGTAAACCCTCACAGTGCACCGCACATTTTTCCACCTGCCCCTCATTTAATTCAGAAGTGATGCTTTTTTTGGACAGGTATGTATGTATTGAAGGTTTAATACATAAGACATGATTATGAAGGTGCCGATCACAGTGCAGCACAAGCCTGGCACGTGTTGTGAAATGCCCATGCAAGCTTTCTGTGGACTCTGTCTGTACAAATGCATTACAGAGCTGAGTCCGTGTGCTGTGACACTGCGGCGGGGGCCGTGGTCCCGCCCCCTGGTGCCGCTGGTGTTGGCTGACTGGAGCTGTCAGTCATACGGCAGGGCTGGTGTGCAGCTCAGCTCTGGACTGTTCGCTCGCGTGACTGCTGGGCCACACCTGTCACCCTGAGTGTGTCTGTCTGAAGCTGATAGTGAGTGACAGCTTAGTCTCTCTCTCTCTCTCTCTCTCTCACTCACACACACACTCTCTCTCTCTCTCTCGCCTCCTCTGTCTGACTCATATCCTGGCCTCAATGTTGACCCTTTGGTGCCTCTAGAAGGCCTGCTTGTGTCACAGGCCAGCACGCAATGCACACCTTAAATTCGCTGCTGCTGTAGCTAATAGCTAATGCAACATTAACTACAAGTGAGAGTGGCAAGTATTGGCAAGTGTTAATATAGCAAATGATGTCATGAAGTAAAATGTTGCAAAATAATAATGTCATGTTAAACAGTAAGAATCTAATGAGGGGTTCATGATAATGTCTAGAGTTGGCATCAGTCTGATATTGAGCATCGTATCAGGCCAGTTTCAGGAGACAATGATGAGTTGATGGCTTGCTACAAATATACACTATTATTTATACCATGGTAAATTGTTGTTAGCTGCTATCGCTAGCCACTGTTAGCCCCTGTCGCTGTCTGGACAAAACCATATATCTCAAATTTGTCTTTTTTTATTTTTGCATCATATAAAATGCCAGCATGTACAGGGTGTTTACCGCCTCCTGCTCAGTCAGCACTGGGATATGCTGATGGAGGATAAGCAGCTTAGATGATGAATGAATGTCAAAATTTCATGCCCCCAACGAACCCAAAGAAACAGTCTTATTGAAAGGCTTATTACATTACCTTACATTATAAGTTAAGGATGTTTATTCTTCCTCTTGAACAGTTACCTATTTGAAGCTATGAGGTTTTTCTGTATGTGTTTTGTATGAGGTTTTGTTTGAGTAGTTTGAGCCTGATTTTTCATTATCACTTTAAGTGCTTCCATTAAAAGCAGCTCATTTTAAAAGTTTCAAAATCTGTAGTACTATAAAAATCCACATCCACTATAATGACAAAAAAACATTATGTCCATGTGCATTAATAAATATCTGTAGCATTCAGCCTTTAACCTTCATCCAAAGCAAAACCTCCAGCCTTTCAGCCTGAAGTTTAGAGGTCCCTTAGTTCAGCCTTGAATTAAAAAATCGAATTTAATTATATGTTTGGAATATGAGAATATATAACTAGTCGATTTCCATTCTTCTGGCCACTCAGAGGCATGCAAAGTAGATTTCATGTTTTAACCCTTGTACATCACAGTTATTGAGCACAGTGTTTTCAGAGCATGACACAGAAGTGCAGATTCTAAATACACAGCAGTTCAGTGTTCATGTAATTTATTACCTAGTTATCTATGTAATTCCTGATGACTTGTAATTACATAGTACTTACATAGTAATTACATAAATCTATCTTATCACATGGATACATTACAGTAATTGCGTTTGAATAGTATAGCAAGACAAAAAGTAATACTCTGGAGAGCTGTGCTTCTTGAGTATTGTATCATTACATTGATCAGTCCTTTCCAGAAAGACATTAAAAGGTCATTTTGTTTAGAAACCTTGCTTGTCAGTGTGAACAGATGTGTGTGTGTCTGTGTGTGTCTGTGTGAGTCCTAACTCTGTCTCTCAGCCTCGCATGAATATGCAGCCAGCTTCCAGAACTACTCTGCATGTATAATGAGGCGTTATGCTGTTCTCTGCTGATAATGCACAGAAACAATGTTTTTAAAGGGGAGCAATGAATTCCCAATGAAGTGTGAAAAGACTGATTAAAATGACTGTGGTGGCAAGCCAGAATCCTCCGTCGCTCACCCAGAACCCGAGTGAAGGGAGAGAGAGACAGAGAGAAGCGAGAGACAGAGAGAAGCGAGAGGGAGCATCCACGGTTGCCATCTATTCTCACTGAATGGCAATGATGTGTTTGTTTGGGCTCTCTCCCCTGGCTGTCTGTAGTGCTGTTATTGGATAAAACACTGACTCTGCTGCACTGCCTCATACTGTTGTTCCAGCTTCTGATACTTTGTACACAAGCTCCTGTATGGTTATTTATTTTATGGCCAAAGCAGGTGCTGTTATCGTCCACGTATGCGAGTGGTGCTGTGGTCTTTTGTTTTGGTATTAAAGTGGGGAAAACGATGTCTTTGGTAAATACTGTGGCAAAGGAGTGTGATGTGTGGAGACCCTGCACTAGTTTGTAGAGTATACTCTACTCAAACTGTTTCTTGTGATGTGGTGACTTTGCACAGAAGGGCTTACATGACTAAGGTATTAGTATATAGTGAGAAAGATGTTACTGTTTGTTTAGGCGCACACAGGCGCACTAATTCATAACTGAAATAAAAGCTTATATTATTTAGGAAGTAGTGTCATACTTTTGTTTTTGTGTCATTAACAATGACTCATTTCACATGGTGCTATTATCTGAGTCATGTAAGTCTTGTATATCTCTAAATTATGACAGTATAAAAGGATGTGATGTTTTAAATGGTAAAAGTCAGTAACCTTGTTGTCCCTGTGATGGGCTGGTTGCCTGTGCAGAGTGTTTTCTGCCCTCTGCCAAATGAGCACTGGGGTAGGCTTCAGCATCCCCCATGACCCAGAAGGATAAGTGGCTTAGAAGATGAATGAATGAATGAATGTATTAATGAATTAATGAATTAACGAATAATCTGGTTGCCTCATTTTACATTTTATTTTACATTTTGTTATTGTTGTTGTTTGTTTTTGTTATTTGTTATTATTATTGTTGTGTATTGTGAAGTCCAGTGACTTCGGATTAATTGGTTAGGGCAAAGGCTACATACCTTTCGTGTCAAAACATTGAATTGTTATTATTTTTTGGTTTTGTGACTGGACTTTCCAAATATCTTTAAAACCAGCGGAGCCCTGATGTCGGAATCGTGGGCCGACGCACATAGCCAATATTTTTCATGTACATATACCATTTAAGAAACATTTAGGAAATGTGGAAATATGAGGTACATGTACCTTCAGTTAATGTAGATTTAGTGCTTACTTAAAAATACTTGTCAGTCTTTAAAGAAACGGGTCAAAGGGTAAGCAATATGACAACATTTTATCATTATTGTGATACGTTATGTCACAATATATGTTACAACCTAAAAGAGCACTATGTATGGTGGGCGTGCGTCGCTGTGGGGCACCCAGTAAAGCCTGAAATAATCATGTCAGAGTTACTGGGACAAGAGTTTTTTTAGACCATGTCATATGTCTTTATGTGTGAACGTCACATGTACAGGCTCAAATAGAGGGTCTGGCTCAATGTTGAGATCCCAAATGCAAAATCAGCATTATACAGGGGAGGATAAGCTCACCGGACAAAAAATTATATCAAAAAAATAATCTCTCCACGAGCACAAATATGGCATGTATTGGACAAGCTTCTGGATGTAGATAACATCAGTGTTCAGCCACTCTTGTGTCAAAGATTTGGTGGATGCCTTCCCTGGCACAATTCTGAGGAGAATTCCCTGTAGACTGGGATTTTAGCCGCTGCGCATGACCATACGCTTCCATACACCTGCAGATTCAGCTACTTCCTTCACACTATGGTCTTTGGCACACCTAAATGCAATCACTCCTTTTAGCCAATCATTAACATCTGCTTTGTATCCATTTTCCACATACGGAACGAGACATTCCCTGCACGGTACCACCTCTTCTCAATCTATGGATCTCACACCCCCGCAGGTATTTATAACCCCACCATCCTTGTGCAACGCTATCTGCAGGAGCCTGATGTTACTACCACCTTAAACACTCAAGGTGACTAATTTTTTGTTTAGTGAGCTTATGGTGACAATAGTAGATCACTCATTTGTCTGACAATCAAAATCTCTAAGAATGTTGTTGGACACAAGAAATTTGGTTCTGGCTGTTAGGGTCTCTCAGTGTATGCATACATTACATAAACACAGTGCAGACAATACCTAATATAAGCAACACACAGACGATACCGAACAGAAGCACCATACGGATTGCATGTTGCATGCAATTACATATTTACACCAGAGGGGTCTCCAAATCCCCAAATCCTACATAGTGTTGCTTTAAAAGAACACTGACTGGCTGTGTGTTTCATCGCAAGGAGAACATGATTAGTCCTGTTTAATTTTATTTAGCACATTGTATGTGAACCATCGAACAACAATCACTTATCAAACCTCAAAAGCAAAGTTGTGAATCTTGTTTGTATTAAGTAGAATAGCTGTCAAAAGTTCGGCCTTTAGTTGTCCAGATATTGTGCTTCCAGTTGTTTACAGTAGCTACCTAACTGTGTTCGAAACAGTGTTTTTTTAGCAGACTAAGAGATGGTTTTGGGCGTGTATTGATGGGTACGAGTTTGGTGACAAAATAAACTACGGCAATTGTTAGCAGTGTTAGCATTACATCCGCTGATGTAAACTAGAGAACCAGAGGTCAGACATCAAACATGTCTTGGCTGATTGACTGCATCTGGGGTAAGGGATAAATCATGTTAATGTGATTTTTCACTGAACTATTCCTTTAATGCTTACTGATAATAGGGCATCAGTGTTCAAGCTCTCCAGCTGTGAATGATGAATGTGGGAATAAGACTAAAGCATGTGCATAGTTAATGGTGAAATGATGGTTTCAGGACCTTGGACAGCTCACCGGATGCGTTACTTTGGCTACGTTTCAAGCCTTCAGAATGCTCCTGCAGAGGCTGCAGCATCTTGAAGAATGATCTTATTATGTACTAAAGCAGCAGCGTTAGTCTGCACTGACTCCAGAGATAGACCTTTTTGTTTGTGTTGCTCACCTTCTCTTACCGTTTCCATTCTCTTTGACACGGTGGTGCATCCGTTCCTTTCGTTGTCATGTGGCCCCTGCAGATGAAGCCAAGCTAACCCCATAAACACTGTCTGATGAGGGCTCTCCTGTGTTTTCTTTGTCTCTGGTGGCAGAGCTGTGTGTGGCGGGTTGGTGCCAGCCTCCTGCCCCTGATGCCCCATTTACCCTGGGGGTGATCTGGCAGCGACTCAAAGGCTTGGCACCAATCTGCCCTGCTCTGTATTCTCCAGTCGTCTGTCAGAGACTCATAATTGCAGGTTGCTAGCACGTTACTGGAACAGAAAATAAAGAGCGAGACAGATGTGCGTGTATGACAATTAACTCCTTCCCTGCTGAAGAGTGACTGACGCAGCCTGTGGCATGATTGATGGCAGCGCCAGCCCCCTTTTTTCTTCTTTTGCCCTAGCGCTTTCTCCCCTCACCCCCCCACCCAATGGCTAAAGGGCATACAGTGGGTACATGCGCCAACGTGGGGCACACACAGAGTCACACATTTGATGAGGCACGCTTTCAAAGCGTGGCAAACCGCCTCTACATTTGGACAAAGGCAAAAGAGAGAGAGAGAGAGAGAGAGAGAGAGAGAGAGAGAGAGAGAGGGGGGAAAGAAGAACCAGAGAGAAAGAGAAAGAGAGAGAGAGAGAGAGAGAGAGAGAGAAAGAGGCAAACAAACAAAGAGTGACACAGATTGCATCTTTAATAGCAGAAGCAGACAGTGGGTTTGCCACTGAAAACAAGCAAGCCCCCACATTTTCAAAGGCAGGCTTAATGAGCGAGGAGGATCCTCTGAAGGGATTACTGAGGGATGCGTTCAGACTGGCTCTGCTTTATCTCTGCGCGGGAGTGGGAGAGTAAACATGACTGCCAGGAGACTCGTTTTTTCCCCCATCTCCTTTGTTTTATAGGGTCATTGTACTCTTGGCCTCATATTCATGTGGCAGGGCTGCTACAGTATTTAAACCCTGTAGCCAGAGGCCTGTGAGCAAGATCTGTGTGTAGATATTGTAGGCGAATCAAAATTCAGAACTAGTGTTTGGGATTCAGTAGTGCTGTACTCATTTAGTTCTAAAATTAAAGGAGTTCTTTAGTACTATGTCCTGGAAGAACCACTTTTGGTTCGCTAAAGAATCTTTAAAAAGCCCCTTGGAACCTAAATCTGTGTTGTTGTTTTTTTTACAAATGAAGTTGATCTCGTTTGTCTGGGCCACAATAGACAAAAGTGTGTCTCATGAATGCCTTCTCAAAGTCTAATAAATGGTTGCAGTATTTCACCATATTTCTCTCCTCTGAATGTAAACTGGGTGGTCTTAATCTTGCCTCTGTAAGTATTTCATAAACCAATCACAAGGCTGAAGTCTCTTGCCCCGCCCACACAAACCAGTTTCAGAGTCAGAAGGTGCATTCCAGCCACCCTTGTAGTTCCCTGCATAGTGGACTGCACAGGATAATCAGACATTTAAAGTTGATACCAAACCACGCATTGTAGGATGTCTGGAATTAGGATGTTTATGAACTGCAGTTCCCTAAACCAACGTTTTGTGATGAACTGTGTAGGGACCCTGTGGAATGGAATGAAGCTAACCTACCATAACCAAAAACTAACAAGCCAGACAACCTGTCCATAACTGCCTGCCGCCTGTTCATTCGTTGTCCTTGCTTACGTCACATGCGTGGCTGAGCGTGAAACCGGAATCATTCGCATGTCTCACAGTGTCAAACCTACCCAGTTTCATTCCTGTCGGTTGATTACTTCTGGCTGCCTCTGTTCTTTTGATGATGAGTGTATTTATTTAATACAGTTTCCTCAACCAACGTTTTGTGCTTAAGTGTGTAAGGACCCTGTGGAATGGAATGAAGCTTACGCACCAAAACCAGACCACCTTTCCATAGCTGCCTGTCGTCTGTTCATTCGTTTATCTATATGCATTGTTCGTTCATCAGTTCCTTCACTTAAACATCATCTGTCTGTCTGCCCATCTACACGTCTGTGACTTTTCTGTCCAATTATTGTCCCATAAAAGCTGAATATTAATTTCTGTATAAGAGGCAGAGCAATCTAGGAGCTGTCAATCAAGTTGCTCATTAGCCACGCCCACACCGTTCTCAGATAGGTCTGATCAGTGGTTTTTAAGCCATGTTTCGTCATATTTATATCATAGATTTTTCATTCAGCTGTTACTGGATGTTTAATATATCACTCACATTTTTCATAAATGAGTACAATAGAACATCTATGAAGAACCGTCTTATAGATGAAAGAAATTCCACAAACTGCAAATATACTATACCAGTTAAAGAGACTATATCCATATTTCTTGTGTTTTATTTTTTCCTCCTATGTCCGTTTTTAAAGCTTGTGTAGTTTTATGCACCAACTTATGCAACAATTCAGTTTTAGTTGAAGATTTCCACTTTAGGAAACACTCCCTACAACATCATTGTGAGTGGGCGGGGCTAATCTGCTGTAGGATGACTAGGTTCAATTATTATTGTCGTCTGTCTACATTTTGTTGTATTTTTTATATTATTTGAAAACACCGGCTGCCCTTTACAATGAACTCATTCCCTGCTGGACTGACTCAAGCAGCCTGTGGCATGATTTCATTCAAGCTTTGCTGGATATATAATAAATCATTCACGTTTTTAGAACTGTTTTTGCTTTTTATAAATGAGTAAAATAGATGTCAGGACATAAGGATCTTCCACAAAATGCGAAGAGACTGTACCAGTCAAAGAGACTATATCCATATTTCTGCATTTTTAATATTATTTGAAAACACCAGCTTTACAATTAACTCCTTCCTTGCTGAAGAGTGTCTGACGCGGCCATGGCATGATTGACGGCAATTTCCAACCCCCTTTTTTACCTTCTTTTGCACTAGTGCTCTCTACCATGTGTCAAACACCCCATCGAATTATTAATAATAAAACAAGGAAATTTCAGCTTTCCATATTATGGGCCTACATAAATCCAGGGAACCATATAGTGTTCCTCCCGGAATATAGTGTGCCGTGGTTTACAATAGCAGTAGGCTTTAGCTGCTATTGTTTTTTTTCTATTGGACTTTAGGGACAAGCAAATTGAAAGGCTAGTCAGGATAGCCAATCGCAGTCGGCTCTGCCGGTGGGATTCTCCCATCCGCCTCCATTGTTCTCCCCACCTGTACGCGAATTAGCCCCATATGGGCTGCCGCTGCTAACTCCGCCAGACATCGCACGCCATTATGTGTAATTTGAGAGATCCCCATGCCTCATCGCAGACGCAGCGTGTACGACTTTACCTGCTCCTCTCAGTTCGGGCTCCAGACTGAGGGATCCTGCAGGTCTTTCATCGCATGGCAATTAAAACGTCCTTGACTGCAACCTGTAATGTGGCGAGAATTGCTTATCGAGAACGAGCTGCTCGGAATATATACTACACTTTAACAGAGCCTGTAAAAAATTAATACTAAAAAAAATAGTCTATAAATGAAAAGGAATAGGAGGTGGGGAAAGGGAGCTGTTTTCACATGCTGAAGAAGCCTCACAGGAAGCTCCTCGGTGAGAGGAAAATAGGACAGGAAGCTCTCGGCACAGGAGCAGACGGGGCTGGTGGGGATATCTTTAACTGTATGATAACAACACTGGTAATGGAAACAATAATAGGAGCCTAGGCACAAAAGCAGCAGCATGACAGCACTCCATTCAGCCTGCATCAAAGCTGCCAGCAAGACAGTGTGTGTGTGTGTGTGTGTGTGTGTGTGTGAAAGAGAGTGAGAGATGTGTGTGTGTGTGTGTGTGTGTGAGTGTTAGAGTGTGACTGAAAGAGGGGATGATTGAGATGAGGCGTAATTGAGGCTGAAGCTGTTTTGATGGGGCAGCCTGGCCGTTCCCAGGGCTGTTTACTTGGCGAGAGTCGCTGCTCCAGAAGCTCGGGTGAGAGAGGCAGGACTGCAATGTGGGGAGGTGGGAAGAGAGAGGGAGCAATGGACGCAAGGGCTCCTTTCCAACCTGCTTTCCTTCAGTCAGGATGGATTATTTCCCTGATCAGAATCAGAATCGGAATCACTTTTATTCAACCAAGAATGTTACACATATAAGGAACTGGTCTTGGTGACAGACAGACTTGACCTGTTCTAAAAACGTTCTGAGAATGTGCTGTGTAATGTTCTATTAATGTTTTCAGCGGGAAGGTTTCTTTTGGTTCCCAGAATGTTCTTTCTAAAGCTAGCAGAACGTTCTCCAAAAGCTTTCTATCGTCTCAGCTCTCAGTAACATCCATAAAACATTTTCTGAATGTTGTGCTGAGAATGTTCTTCTTATCATGTAACATAATCTGAGGCCCTGACAACATCCTCAAAACATCCTCTGAACATTGCAGTTAAAAACGTTTTGTCTTAGCTAACATTTAACCTCAAAGGATCATTATAAACACCTTTAAAATGTTGTTTGAACATGAGATTAAAATATTAACTTTATTAGAACTTGTTAGCCAAACGTTAGCCAAAGTTCTGGAAACGTTCCCTGCTAGCTGGGTACGTATCCCTTGTGCAAGAAATAACGTGATATTAATCTGGGAATCCTGAATGCGTCCTGAGTGAAGCATGGCAGGCTGGGACAGAACCCGGTAGCCATTTTTCTCTCTCTGACCAGCATCAAGGATAGCTGAGAAACACTAACCTAATGCTATTAAAAATAAAGGCTCCTGATTGGTTATTAGCTTGGACATACTGTATGAGGGTATTTTTTTATTTAATATTCAGTTCTGTAAACTGTAACTGTAGTTCTTCACATGCACATAACTCAATTACAAAAACATCCCTCTAAAGGTTCTTTGGGGCAGAAGTTCACAGTCCTTTCCTCCTCAAGGCCCACCTAAATCATGAAGACCCACTGCAAAACCAAACTGCTTCAAAATGTCATATTTGGAAAACGTTCAACACAGCTACGTTTGACTACTATAACATATCAGTGGATATAAAATATCAACCGAATGGTGGCAGATGAAGTGAAACGTTGCTTGTGAGTGGGCAAGTGAGATGTCGGGGAGTGTGTATTTTGTTTGCAGAGGCAAGGGACAAAAAACTGACAAAGCTGCCCTTGTGTGCTATTGCTGCAGGGCTTGAATGAATATGTTTTACTGTTTGAAAATGTTTTATATTCATGTTTTATTGCTGATTTTATGACATCACCATCACACCCATCAGTTCCTCCTCAGCACTGACTGGTGTTCCAGGGCCCACTTGTGGTCTAGTGTTTGAAAAGTCTGTATAATCAGTATTGCTTTAAAGTCAAATGAATTTCATTCGGAACCCTATTCCCACTACTGCAGACAACAAAAGCAAAATATCTCCTCAAATAACCCCTTGTGTCATGTTAAAAAGGAGGCTTCTTTATGAGTTCTTCAGTAAGCACAATGATTCAATAATGTCTTCCTAAGTTGTTTTTTTATATATGTGTTCTTGAGAAAAGTCCTATAAGTTGATGACCTAAATTGCAAAACTGTCCAAAAGAGTGTAGATTCTGTTCTTACCTAAGAACAAATCCCAAGTAAGAAAACTTTGGTCAGAATCTTCCTGAAAACTGTGTTTTTAAGAAGGAAGTTCTACTTAAGAGGATAATTTAGGAGACCAGGAAACATGTGTGCAGTAGTGTAAATGTTAATATAAAGATTTGCTTTTCATTATTTTTATTACTGGTTCATCTTTCATGAAACGTTCACAGACATATAAAACACATTTGCTATTTCCAAGTGAAAACAAAATACTAACGCTCTTCTTTCCATGCACACCATGCCTGAAAGCACTTCTGCAGCCACATTTTTAACCCGCATGGTCAAGCTTTTAACCTTTGTGGTCTAGCGCGCTGAGTGCCACAAAAATGCATCACACATCATCTGACCAATCAGTAACCTGGATGCATTTTCTCTAGTCACTATTCTGAAAAAGCTAGTTCAGTTTTAGAACCCTGGGAGCTGAACCAGCACTCTACACCAAGATAAGCACTAGTTAAGCTAAAGATAACATGCTCATTTCTTTACTTTATTCGTTGTATTTGTATGATCATTATTACGTCTTAAGTTATTCTCATAATGACTCATAATGTTTTTATTGTATTATTGTGTTGCTATGCTGAGGATGGTTTCCTCTTTTCGGTCTTGGTTTTTCCCTTCTTTCTTTTACGATGGTGCATTTGGAGCTTGGAGAACCCAGATTTCCTGTAAAGTAGCTTTGGAATGATGCGTGTTGTAAAAAGCACTTTCTAAACAAGTTTTGAAAAAAAAAAGATTCCTATCTATTTGTAATAAAAGAGTTTCATGTTTATATTTGTCAGTTATGAAGCGTTCGTTATCAAACGTTTCTGTGCTTCCGCGTTCTGTCAAATAACTGTCTTGTGTTTACCTACATGTCAATCAAATGTGTTAAGGCGCCTTCTAAGAAGTGCAACCTGCTTCTTTTTAAGCGCAAGAAGCAAAATATTTAAAAAGGCATCGTCTGAACACCCAAAGCAATATGACAGTACTGGGCTGGTCGATATAGCATAACGTGATTTGTGATGTGTGATATGAATCATGATATGTTGTTTTTCTATTTGTTAAATTTAAAAAGCACTACATATAATAGATTTGGCTATACTATATAGTATACTATATAGTACTACAATAGTAAGCTCACCAGACACCTGTGACAGAAACAGACCTAATAGTGTGTAATACCTCCATGAGCACGAATAACAGCTGCGATTCAATTGGACAAGTTTCTGGATGTAGGCCACATCAATGTTCAGCCACTCTTACGTCAAAGAATTGCGCAGTTGGGCCAGTTTTGGTGGATGGCTTCCCTGGCACACTTCTGAGGAGAATTTCCTGTAGACTGGGATTTTTGCCACTGCTCGTAGACCCGTATGACCGTATGCTTCCATACACCTGAAAATTCAGCTACTGCACACCCAAATGTAATTACTCCTTTTAACCTTTTTTGTGATCCATTTTTCTAATCTTAAATAACACATTCACTGCACAGTACCACCTCTTTTTAATCTTCTTAATCACCCCGCTTGTATTAAAAACAATAACAAAATAAAGCGACAGTGATTTTTAATTCAGTGTTTTACAATCTGTACTGCACAAAATCCATTTGAACAGGCCTTTCTCATTATGCTCAGTTTGTAATGAAACATGTAGTTAGTCAGTCTTCGTTAGGTGCGGTCAGTATTTATGGTTCATAAAGCATAGTGTGACATTATTTATCACGACATTGATAAAATATCAACATATTGCCCCCTAACTACACTTATTGTTACTGTCAGACATTACACCTCATCACCTCACAATATACTTTTCAAGCATATCATGAACATAATATAAAGTGGGTATATAATTAGTCCAGTTTAACTTTAATGCTGTGCAGGGTGTGAAACACAAAAACATTACTTTCAGAATTTGTTTATCTGTTTTTTTTAAATGCAGCTTATGTGTCAGAAATTCTAATTTCGTGTATTATCTATCACTGAAATGTTTTAGGGCATCACATTAATGCATGCTGAACTTGGATGTCATTTTGCTGCAATTATTAGTTTATTTATTTCAAATTATTTGCTTAGCTTAACATATATGTTATTATATCCGAAAGAAATAAAATATAAAATGTGACAGAATTTTATGATGTATTTTACATATTTTTCCAATATGTTAAATTTAGCAAGTAAACGGCAGTTCCATAGAGAATGTGCTTATTATAACTTCTATTATAAAATCATTGAAACATGTCATTTGACCAGGGTGCCCAAGCTTTTCCACACAACTGCATCAGTATGTATGTTTTAGATTAATAGTATGGTTGGGCTTGGGAGGATGTAACAGTCACAAGCTTGGAGTGAGTGGAAAGGTTTGGTTTGTCTGTGATTTAGAGTGCAGTGTAGAGTTGAGCCGGTACAGAGTAATGGGGAGTCCTGGTCCTGACTCTCACAAGGATGTGTGAAGAGGCTTCAGACAGAACACACTGAGCACACTCAGAGCACTGATGCTCTGGTGAATGAAAAAGGTGAATGCGTATGTGTGGGTGTGTCTGAGTATAAGCATATGTGTGGGTGCAGGTGGTGGTTTCCGTTTGTGGGGCAGGGGGTGGGGAAGGCAGACAACCATGGAGATGTGGGCTGAGCAGACCTAGCAGGCTGAGCGTGAGTGAATGTGAGAGGAGTGTGTGGCTACAGACCCACCTTTAGGAGACCGTCAGACAGACAAGAAGCACCCTGGACAGGTCGCCAGTCCATCACAGGCATTTTGCATTGAGCATTATTGAAAGGTAAAACTTTAACTACACCTAAGTGGAATAGCACCAGGTAGGGCTGCACAGTATATCATTTCAGCATCATCATCGCAATGTGTCAAATCACAGGACTTGCAGTGTCTAGTAAGACAAATGAAATGAAACATGTCATGCTACAACTTCAAAAGAAAGTCGTGCACAGTTCCTGGGCTCTGATTCAAGGCTTATGGGATACACAGAGAAGAGTAGTCACATGCTGGTGCACTGAAACCGATTGTAGAGCGTTAAAGTTCCAGAAAACCTGGTTCACACCGAGTGCTAAAAAAATAATTTATAGTGAATAATGTTTTCTAAATATTGAAAAGAATAGAATAGAATAGAATAGAATAGAATAGAATAGAATAGAACTTCTTGTTGTACCCAGGTACAATGTATTTTCATGTAGCATCTCTCCTATATGGATCATAAGGGCAGCAATAATAAAACTAAATAAAATGAAAGCAGCAGTAATAGCAGCATACAGTTACATTATAGTGATATTGTGCAACCTACAAAATTCTGATTTACAATGCAATGTACATAAGCTAATTTACATGTTTACAGAGGGTTGAATGATGTAAATATTAAAAAACACAAATGAAGGAGTATATGCTATACTTCTGAGTAGCATCTGTGGTTATAGTCACTGTTTATATATTTACACTAAGCTGCAAAAACAGCCTGGGTTGTTTTTGTGATAACATAAGAGCCAACGTATACACATACGGATACATTTACAAATATCTGCCTAATCAGTCTACAGCAGGTTACCCCCGCACACTCCTACTGAAGGTATAAAGAGTGTTTTAGCCCAGAATTAGGCAGCCAGTTAGAACGAAGCTCATTTACATGTATCAGACTTAAAGGTACAGTAACAGTTTATTTAATTGTAAGCAGAAAAGATGGGATGGTTACAAGCGGGCTGCAGGGAGAAAAATACTGTGCAAGAACAGTGTGAAACTGATGTTTGATTCCGGAATTAGCATGCATCCCTAAGTATTGATAGAGATCTTTTTTGTAAGAGAAATCATGCTACGTGCTGCATTTTGAGCAGTCATCAGAGTAAATGAAGGAGCAGCAACTGCACGCTTCTCCAGCTAGACTGTAACATTTGCACAGAAGAGACATATGGCTGTAATTGTGTGCTTCGTACAGGATATGAGGGTAAATCAGATTGAGAAGGCGTTATGTGCAGTGTGTGGTTAGCGAGGGGTCAGCTTAGGTGAACACACACACGAGTAAGGGTTCGGAGACGTGTGTGTGCCTGTGTGGAACATGCGTGTGGTCCTGTGTGTAGGAGGCTGTGCCGCAGGGCACTAAAGCTCCTCCATACCTCCATCTGCCGACTTTCTCCGGAGTCTGCTGCCCACCTGAGCCCAGTCTGCACACGCACGCACCCCCGATCATATGTGATTGTGGGATCTGGGACACATGATCGAAAATCCGATGCAGAACAGCAAGAGAGGCTTAGTATGAATAGATGAGAGCATGTCGAACAGGCTTACTGTATGCACTGCAGCAGAGCATTTCATTACAGACATGCGCTCTCACTGTGAAGCGCTGATGGCGATTGGATTTTAAAATACTTGCTCGTTATATTATCCTTATGTCTTTTTTGGCCGCACGTCTTTGCAGCAGTTTGAGAATGATTTCATGTTTCCTGTCAGTCTTGTATTCATTTTATGTCCCGTGCAGTTGACCCGTCCGTGCTGTTCACAGCAACTGTTGGAACAATGGACAAGACTAGATTAACCTGATGAGAAGCTGCAACTTGGATTTTGCCAAAAGAACTATTTCAATTAAATCAATTTGTTGTTTTGTAATAACAATTTCAGTTAAATTTCATTTTAATTTCTTGTGGAAGATCACATTGTGAGGATCAGGGATGGGAGGGTAATTTTAAATGTATTTCCGGCTCAGATTACTGACCAATATGTAACGTAATCCAAAGGAAGACTAAATTAAAGGGAACCTGACTGTTAAGACGGTAAAAATCTTGAACATTTATTGTGGAGTCAGGCCTGTGGCAAGTAAGACAGATCTAAAAAGTTTTTCTCTTGAGTGATGTCACACTCTGGCTAAGATTAGAGGGTTGAATGAATGTATAAGAGGCTGAATGATGTTTTAGAGTTAAATGAGATATTTAGCTCGCTGTACCTCACTCAGTGAATGAAAGAGAGATAAACCATTTGATACAGCAACAAAAATGGCAACCTACAGGCAAAAGAATTTCATCCATTTTTGGTATTTGGTTTTATTATGCAACACTGTTACATGTATTTCATTATTACCCAATGCTGGTTAGGATGGATCGCTAGCCTTTGTAGTGGTATTGAGGTAACATTAGCATGGTAGCACATGTTAAGGGTGTAAGATTGGTGTGTGTGGAGTGGGTGAGGTTCAATTGGACTATAACTTTCAAAAAATCTGGGTAAAGATTGTAAACCTAAAACACAAAACAAATAATAATGTTTGATTTTGTTGTCTATTACAACGTGTCACTAAAATGTTCAGTCTGATCTATAATATATTCCAATAATGATAAATATGATGATCATTAGGAAGAACTATTAAAAACTCTTATGGCATAAGTGATCAAATGATCATAGTACAGTAAATAAATGATGGTCCGATTTGGGTAGTTTGCATGTTGTTATGTGTGCTGTGATTCGGGTATTATTAAAAGTTGTATTTAGCTTGAATAGCGTTTATTTCAGTTTGTGGGCGGAGCATGGATTTCCTGTAAGCGTTAAGAGGCATCTTTTCAGTGTTTCAGCGTTTGTTCGGGCTGACTGCAGAGACAGACTGGTCTAGATGCCCCTCTAATTCACTTATGCTAGTAATGGGCATCATGCCCACCCTGCCTGAGACGGTCTGTCTGTTTATGGGCTCAAACTGTTGCCGTTTTGCCACTGCACCTCTTTAGATGCCAGCCTGTGTTTAACACCTCCACTGATTCGGTGAGCATTTTATTGACCACAGACAGTGCACTTATATCACCGTCTAAATCATCTGTACCATCCACAGTATATCATCTATACTGTGATATTGCTTTCCAGTTTTAGTGGTGTTTTAGTCATAGATTGGACAAATTAACATTGTATATAATATAATGTAGTGCTCACAAACTACCAGGGTACATATAGACAAGCGGTTGGTTTATATAATATGTTTTTTATTAAATTTTTTTTTTCGCTCTTTATACACTTCATGCTATCCAGGGCCTGGTAGTTAACTGTAATGTATGTTATTCAATAGGGATGCACCGATATTTAATTTCTTGGGCTGATATGATAACTGATTATTAGCAGCTTGTTGTGGCTGATGCTGAAATTAAAAACTGATAATTTAACCATGTTGTATTTAAAAGAAGTTCATATTATTAGCCGTATATGAACTGATGCCAAATACTGGATTAGTAATTAATTTCACATAGCAATAAAACAGGGAAATCAGACATGCTGATTATTGTAAACATAGGTTTACAAAATGGAAAAAATGGTTTTATTACATTTTATTTTCTAACCTACTTTTTAAAAGGTAATATTCAGGTTTTTTTAGCCTATTTTCAGATATTTTGCCAAAGAGACTCACAGGTATGGTGCTACAGATGCAGTGCACATGCACAAAACAAAAAAAACATTGGAACATTTGGCGGTTGTTATATTGACTAAAATTTTAATACTGAAACGATGACAATAACTGCGAAAAATCCATATATATTATTATTTAAACCCATATATAAAATATGTACAATACATCGGCCATTTACAACAGAAAATAAAACTGTCCAATCAAGTGAAGCTGTATTAGACAATCTTTAAGCATAGGGTAGCAATTTTTGCAAATGCTTGTGTTCATTCACTCAGTTAATTTGATTAATGTAATTAATTAACTTTTATTGATGTATTATGTAGGCATAATGTAGACATAAATATCATTTGATACCATGTTGCCCAGATACATATATTCAGTTTTTAGCAATTGCTTGCCAATTTTATGCCTGAGACTAGCATTAAACACAATGATTATGCCATTGAAATCACAGTAAAAGTCAATAGGTAACACAATGCCACAACAACTGGTCGATTCAGGAGTGAAAAATAATATCTGGACGCTCTTTGCTGTTGTTGTGTGAACATTTCATCACGAATGAACCAGGAGAAATGGTTCAAAACTACCGATACACACCTATATTGTGAAGGTTTTACAGGCAGAAGGAGACCTGCTGTATGTGCGTGTGTGGATGTGAGTGTGGCAGTGTTGTGCCCGGCGTGTTCCCTGCTGTGGGCAGCAGGAGCCTGCAGGCTTTGGTGGGCACATGGTGCCATGTCTGCAGACAGGATCATTGATATTCTGTGAGCCGTCTTGCTGGAGTTGCAGAAGCAGCAGCAGGCTGCCTCCCCACAGCCCAGCCCAGCCGAGCACACACGGAACAATAGAGCTCATCAGAGGGCCATTACCAGCAGGGCTTAGTTATATACGGACAACACACACACACACATTCAAAAGGACACACACACACACACACACACACACGCCTCACGGTAGCAATCACATACTGGTGCCCACTAAGACAAACGTAAGCACTCTTAATGCATTCGTTCCTTAATAATCCTTTGCTGCTGATTGTCTTCATCTTCAAAAAATCTATTCAAGGTGGGTTTTTTTCTCCATGCTGGCTGCACGTTAAAGAACCGTACATTAAAGAGCTGTAGAGGTACATTGTTACTCTAGGGACGAGCGATACTGAGGGAAAAGTCACACTGCAATATAGGAGGTCCATATTGTACACACAAAATAGATGTACTTTGTGTTTACATTATATTAGATGCTAAATATATGTGGAGTATATGTCAGTGTATGTGATTTGGTGGTGCAAACATGGCAAATGTAGAATTATGTAAAAAATATATGTACATTAGGTGTTTTTTTTCATATCCAGAATGTATGCCAATGCATATTTCAATCTATGTGGTGGCTTAGCACCAAAACTCTAAAAAACAAGAACCCATGTACACCTATTTCCTTATACCCAAAATAGAGTATACAGTACCAGTCAAAGGTTTATACCTGGTTACTGATAGAAGGTTATCCTTATGTTTATCCTAATGCTTTACTTTAGAATAAAAGTGTATATAAAATTGCACTCATGGAATTATGCAGTCCACCTTAAAAACCTCCAAAATGGAACTTTACAGGAGGATAAAACACCTTTATTAACTTGCAGTGGAGGTTGATATAACAAGACTGTTTTCTAAGCAGTTTTGGACCAATTCTATTGGTCTGTTCATCATGAATTTTCACTAAATTGAATGAAATAAATCTATATATTACAGATGGCGATATGGCCAAAATCTAATATTGTGATACATAAATAGTGTGTGTGGTATATCAGGATATTTACTGTTTCAGACATCTCATCAGTTGGAGCTGCTAAGCGTAGGCCTCTAGAGTCTTTATGAACATCCATTGAGTTGAGTATGTCTAAAATTTTGACTGGTACTGTATGTGCCAAATTGTGTATCTGAGAATGATACAGTCATTTGTGTTATCAGAGACGTCATGAGGAGATCATGTTATTTATTTCCTTCCTTAAAGGAGCTATTTGTAAGATGAAACAACCTGTGACACTCATACTCTAAACAATAGGGCGCAACACATTTCCAGGAAGTTGTGGTGTCCACTCTATCATAAGAAACAAGGAACAGTCCCTTCTCCGCCCTCTTCACTCTCTACCAGTCTAGAAGAAAAGAGTTCAGTATCAGACTTCATCCTTATACTTGTCAGTAGCATCCTCTGTGAAAGAAAGCAGTGCCAGTGTTAACTCTTAATTTGCTTCTATTAATATCAGCTCATTTGTTTGTTAGCATTCGCTTGCCAAGAGCTTCAGACATCATTTTGTGTTCTGTTACTTTCATTGGCTAACTGTCCTTAAATGTTCTAACCGGGTTAGGTTACAATAGGTTACAATATGCCGTTAGGGCAGCAGCGCCACTTCTACGTTATCTCATATTGGACTGATTGTAGACTCAATGCTACAGTGACTCATCATCGCCTCTTGAGGTATTAAAGTGTTATTATGAGACAGGACAGGCCGAGGCTAGCTGATTAGAATGCTAACTTCAGTAGATATCGCTGCAACACTTTTAAGATTGCTTTGACTGCCCATCAAAATGGTTATTTCTCCCTATTCTGTTGATAATTTTAGCTAATTATGTCTTACAAATTGTGGCATTTTGTCACTTTATCATATTAGCAGTGTGTATAATAAAGTGACAGATATGTGAATATATTATTATATACTGTATATACATATAGCCCTTTAGCTATAGTTGTACTGTAGTTGCACTATACTTTCCAATATATTAAAAACAAACACCCATGTGATATACAGTCACTGCCAATTTTGTTATGTCAGCTAACATCAAGTTGAGGAGAAGGAGGGCCATCCCAAACATCCAAAGAGCCAGGCCAAATATGCTCTCCTGATGTCATTACCAGGGATCAGACTTGGGGTCTCATGATAAATACAGACCCTGTTCAGACGGTTGCTTCACTTAAAATACTTTATGTTTATGAATGACAAGAATGTCTTGATTCGTTCAGCCTGTGCTTGGTTGAAATGCTCACAGCACACAATAAAACGTTCAGTGAGTGGTTAAAACCTCATTTGTATGTTGTGCATCTTTGCAGTATCACTACTGTGTAGGCTGCTGTCACGAAGATGATTAAGGACTGATACTGTGCATTCCAGTCTCAGAGTAAGGCTATCCCTCTGTTCTAACCGCTAGCGGTTCTAAATGGACGAGATTTGAGATGTGCGTAAAGCACAGAGCAGTGGATCCTGCTTTGAGGTCCTCCCACCTGAACAAAGCTCCTAGCTGACACGTACCTGATGCAGCTGAGTAAATGCTGACGAATGGTGTTGGTCAGAACTACACTTTTAAAATGGTTCTTGAGGTTCCTAAATGGATGTATGGTTCTAGGGGAACGCTTTGACTGGTATAGAACTTGCAGAAGTGGAATCTTATAAAGGTTCCTTACATTGCAAATTTTATCCTTTAAATAAACATTAATTGAAAGGTTCTCGAGGGAACTAAGGTACTACTATTGCAAGGTACTACAGCAAAGAAGTCGTTATGGGTCTTTTTTTTAATACTGTTGTAGATCACTAAAAGTGTGTCAGTTTCTTGCTTGATACCGAGCTTAAAAAAAGGTTTCTTAACGTTTCTTGGCTTGAAAAAGCTTAATATAAAACATGTAAAGTTCCTATAGATTCTTTAGTTTATGTGGAAGTTCTATACCAATCAAAGTTTTTTCCTAGAACAGTACATCCAAACAAAGAGCCATTTAGAAAGCTTTCAAAAGCCTACAACCCTAAAAAACATTCTTCATGCTTACTTTTATTAAATGATTCTTTAAAGAACTGTTTAGGGACCTTATTAAGGCATTTAAAAGCCTACAGCTTTAAAAAGGTTCTTGATGCTCTCCTTTATGGAAATGATTCTTTGAGGAACCATTTAGGAACACCTGTTAACTTAATAAAAAAGGTTCCTCGTACTATCATTCATGGAAATGGTTCTTTCATGAACCATTTGGGAACACCACGAATGCCTTTAAAAGCATTTAACTTTAAAAAGCTTTCTTCATACTCTCATTTATAGAAATGATTCTTCAAAGAACTCGGAAGGCCTTTAAAACCCTTCAACTTGAAAATGGTTCTTCATACTCTCATTCATGGAAATAATTAATCAAAACATTAGAAATGTTTTTAAAGCCCTTTAAAAGGGCTCTTAATACTCTTATTTATGCAAATATTTTTTAAAGAACCATTTAGGAACCTTTTGAAGGCATTTAAAAGCCTACAACTATAAAAAGGTTGTTAATGCTGTCCTTCCTGGAAACAATTCTTTGAAAAACCATTTAGGAACCGTTTTTAAAACTTAAAAAAAACCTTCATACTCACAAGGCCTTAAAAACCCTTCAACTTTAAAACTTTTTTTCATAATTTCATTTATGGAAATGATTCTTTAAAGAACCATTTAGGAATGGTTTTAAAAAACCTATAACTTAAAAAAAGATTCTTCTTACTCAGAAGTGATTTTCAAAAGAACCATTAAGGAACCCCATGAAGGCCTTTAAAAGCCTTCAACTTTAAAAAGGTTCTTCATATTCTCACCTAATTAAATTATTATTTAAAGAACCATGTAGGGAAGCTTTTTAAAACCCTATAACTTAAAAAAGGTTCTTTATACTCTCACTTATGGAAATGATTCTTTAAAGAAACATTAGAAATGCATTCTAGAGCCCTTCAACTTTATGAAAAGGATGTCCATATTCACATTTCTGGAAATCGTTCTTTAAAGAACCATTTATTGAAAGGTTCTAAGCAAGCCTGTTCTTCTGCCAAACCCATTTCTGGCACCCTAAGAGTACAGACAGTATTGGGAATTGGATTAGAAGTAACTAAGATACTTTTAAAGTTCAGTTCCAAGTAGTGACAGTCTAGACTTGCATGGTTGTAATGAGGTTAATCCATTTTTGGGGGCAGCTTCTGCAGCGCTGTAGACAACATGCCAACTGGAGCAGCGTTGCCCTCCATTGCTCTACATGCTAATGCTGGAGCTTATAGCATTTGATGAGTCTGATGGATCTCTGGTGCATGGTATACTAAACATAAATCATTCCCATTGCTCCCAGGTGTGGGATACTGCCTTTCTAGCTCTTCTGCCCCTTCCTCAATCTGTCTCTTTTCCCCCTCCCTCTCTCACTCTGTTCTCTGTTGTTTTCCTGAGGCTCAGGCCGTCGCTTTCCCTGTTCTCGGAGGATCGTCAATACAAAACTGATTTGAGCGCAGCTCGGTGGAATAATAAGGCTTTCAGCACCCCAGCCCGTCACTTGGCTCATAATTAAGGGCCTGACGCCCGCATTTGATGGCAAATGAAAGAAAATGGCCTCGCTCTCCCATTCCACCGCCTGATTGCTGCCTGGCATTTCTCACCTGAATTTCCCCAGCCGTCCTTGCATTGTGAGGGCGATTACTAGAGTGTGGGGTAATTGCACTGCGGGCGGATGGCATTTCCACCTAAAGTCTCTCACGCTCTGCCTCCCAGGGGACGCAGAGCCGTGTGTTTGTTTGGAGGTTAAAGGGGGAGAGTCCTCATAGGCATGATAGTCTGCAGCACACTCTCTCTCCATTAATACACTTGAAGGAGGAAGTGTACATTTTTACACAGGTGTGTATTTTCTTATAATGGATTAGCACTTGGTGAGGATTTGACTTTTCTAGGCATGTAACAATACAGTGCATCGTATTGCATCAAGTTGTTTGATCGTTTATTGTATTGTATCAATTGTGTTGCTTTATTGTATCACAAGTTGCATGATACATAATGTATAGCTAAAACATTAGGGACAATACAGAGCATAGTCTGGAAAATGTATCGTATAGTATCATGTTGCATCATTGTATCATGAATGCGTGTTACATTGACTACTGCATTAGCTAAGGGCTACCATGTTAGCTATAATTAGAGTGTTAGGGACACTATAAAGGACATTCTAGTAATGTACTGTGTAGTATCAAATTGTTTTGCAGTGTATCATATTGTATCAGTCATGTTGCATCTTTGTATCATAATTAGCATGTCACATTGTGGCTAGTGCATTAGCTCAAGGCTAACATATTATCTATAACTAGAGTGTTAGGGATAGCACATGTTGCATCATTGTATCATGAGTAGTATGTTACATTGTGGCTAGTACATTAGCTTAGATCTAACCTAATAGCTACAGCCTGTGCGTTATGGACACTTAGCACTGTTGAATGCACTCATAATTTGAAAATGGAAACATTTCCAGCGCTTCCCTATTTACGGAGTATTGAATTGAGACGGAGAGAGTATTGCACCGGTCCTGAAGATGAATTTTTCATGTTTTGGTATACCATGCAAATGATCAGCATTTGGTGTTTGAGAGGATACTACAGTCAGTGTTTGGGGAGATAATGGTCCATCTTGAAAAATAATACCTTCAAATTTAAACAGTGATCAAATTGCAGTGAAATTTAAGCAGATTTTCCCAAAGTAGCATAATCAAATTGGATCATTGTAGGGTCATAGATGTATGCTTCTACATTACAGAGCGACTGTTTGGAGGTGAATTCAGTTCATTCTGTCGTCCAGCACACATCAGCATGT
>CM067483.1:27643772-27694299 GCA_034552555.1 Semaprochilodus insignis | reverse complement strand
TATATATATATATATATATATATATATATATATATATATATATGTCCTTCAAGTACAGTATAAAATATGTGTTAAATTAATATATGTATATATATATATATATATATATATATATATATATAGTATCGTTTTTCCATACTTTTCTACATTGTCGTAAATTCCAGATATAATATATAAATCTAGTAATTTGTAATATATAAATGCCAGTTTTTAGCATGAATTCATAAAGGTTATAACCTTATAGAAGGATATAATCTACCACCAATACGTGGCCATCACGCTGTTATGTGTCTTTGAATCTTAAGCACAACACCAGAGAGTAATCCATTGAGTAATGCTGAAATTAGCTGAAGCTATATAAATAATCTCACAGCATTAATGTACATTGAATATGAAATGAATCGCATTTCCTCCCTCTCAATCGCTGCTTATTGCTCTCTGAAATAGAGCTGGCAAAAGGAGCAATTAGCTGAATCTATCATGTTCTACAGGAAGGGAGAACAAATATAGCTAATGATGCATACAAGCTGCCATGATTTTATCCTGTACTTTTTTAAAGTTCATGATGAGGGGGTGTGTTCGGTCTGCATGCATGTGTGTGTATGTGTGCGTGTGTGTGTGTGTGTGTGTGTGTGTGTGTGGGTGTGTGTATGTTTGCTTGTTTTCATGTATTTTCAGGACAAAATAGTCCCAGCTTTACAGTAAAGGTCAGTCAGGACCAGCAAATGTTACGTATTTCATTTTAATTTGGTACTTCTAGGTCAATAGAAGCAGCCATTTTGGGCCATTTCGTTTGGTCAATTCCTCATGACATTTACACACAATGTAAAGGGCAACAGGCAAAAATTGGAGCATTGGAGATGCATTTTTTTTGTTCTGACAACAGAGATAGCTATTTATTTGGATAGTGAATGTTTATATGCTTAATAAAAACACTGGTGTTATGTAACATTATCCAATGAATCAATCTTTCATTGAGTTAAATCAAGTGTCCTGGTGATGGAGTTGAACAAATCATTGTAATGGCATTGAGAATAAGTATGCCACCAAACTGTGTTCTGTGAATTCATATTACATATACAGCATTGTTTACAGTAATTACCTTTTCAATTTATTTTTTATTTAATTTTTTTATTTACATTTTTACAGTAAGTACTTTTTACTGCACTTATGTTTATATGCATTTATTGCACTGTATGTTTTACACATGACTGTAAATAAATGACTGTAAAAATGCTTTTTACCTTCTGGACATTAATGTGTATATTATATATGACACATAATATTATTACAAATGCACTTAATATTCATTGTAATGCATATGGTGCCTGAGACATGTGAGCAGTGGGTATGTGTGAGTAGGAGTGGAAGGAGGAGGAATAGAGACCAGTATTGCAGACTTTACAGAGTAAATGTGATTTGCATGCAGATTTGAATGTATAATTACATGTGTATTTCTGTATGTTTCAGAAGATGAAACTGGAGGAGGAGTGGTGAACTCTTGGTGGGGGTTCTGATCTAACGTCTACCACCGCAGGCTGAGGATCAACACCAGGTCCAGACCAAAGAGCAATCAAACCTGCAATCATATCAGGTACCATTATAGCCTACTACAAGCACCTCTCTCACACCAACTCTCTCTCTCTCTCTCTCTCTCTCTCTCTCTCTCTCTTTCGCACTCCAACTCTCTCTCTCTCTCCCTCGCTCTCTCTCTCTTTCTTTCTCTCTCTTTCTTTTGCACTCCAGCTCTCCCCCTCTCTCTCTCTTTTAGTCACTCTCTTCATTTATTACTCTTTCCCATCCTTTCTCTTTTTCTGCTCCACCTTTCTCTGTCTTTCTCTCACACTCTCACTCCGTCTCTCTCCATCTATCCTCCTTTATTAGTCTTTTTCTTTCTCACTCTCTCATAATTCCTCTTCCTCTGTCTTCCTCTTTCTTCCAACCTCTTTTCCTTCTTTATTATTCTAAGTCTTGCCCTCTGCTTCTGTCATTCTCTCCCTGTCTCTCTCTTGCTCCATCTCCTTCCTTCTTCTCTCACACACTCTCTCATATTCTCAGTCTCTCCATTCCAATCACTCTTCCTTTCTCTCTCTCTCTTTTTCTTTCTTTACCTTCTCTCTTTCTCTCTCAGTCTCTCCTCTCTTTCTAGCACTCTCTTATTTTTTCTCTTTCTCTGTCATTTTTTCTCTCCTCTCTCTCCCTCCTCTTTTTCTTTCTCTCCTTTCTCTCTTTCTCTCTTCATTCTTTCTCTCTCTCACTCTCTCCTCTCGCTCTCACTTCTTTTCTCTCTCATTTTGTTCCATCTTCTTTTTCTGTCTCTCTTCTCTTTCTCACACATCATCTCATTATGCTGTGCTCTATGTTGACCACTAGCAAAAGAAAAATTGTTATTCAGATAAAATGTATGACAGGAAGTGAATAATACATTTTCATTCTGTTCTTGTTTGCTAATAAGCTTCTGCATCGAGCCCACACCACAGATCTAACTCCAACTTCTAATCCAGCATGCAGTATGTGAACTTAAGAGGAATAAAGAAGTGCATCTATAAATCTATACATTTACAGATTGATGTGTTTTCAGTCTAAGTAGAAAGCTCCGCTAATGATTTCCTAAACGTCGAGCAGCAGACGTGTTTGTTACTGCTGTTTGCTCAGAATACCGGTAGTAGCTTGTACTGAGACATATGTCTCGGAAAATTCTTTAACTAAATCCTCCTGCAGTATTCCCATGGGAATTTTACATGGACCTCATTATCTTAATTCATTCTTAGAAAACGAGAGGTTAAATTTCAGTGACCCCCAGCCTTTTGCATATTTACTTTCCCTCCTACATTGTGATTATGCATCAGAATTCTTAATGATGCCTGATTGCAGCTTTCTTAAAGTGTTCAAAAAGCCTTTATTTAAAACATATGTATATTATTTCAATATGCTGTACATCCTGTATTATAGCTCTCTAACCAATGTAGAAAAAAGGGTAAATATTTGTTCAGGTTATTGGTATTTGTTCAGGTTATTGTGATATTATTTATGTTATGCCACTGTACTTTTGTATGAGCTGTGTGAAATTAAAGGCTGTTAGTTCTGGTAGAGTGAAGAAGTGAATTCTGCTCTAAATGTATGATGTTTAGAGTTTAAGGGCACAAGCCTCCACCTCATTTCAGCAGTGAATCACTATTAGCAGTGTCATGTCCAAGACTAGACTTAACATATAATAAGCCACATCCTTAGTGTCAGCTGGATTGAAGATAATAGAAAATAACTCCTGAAATCTCTTACTCTTAAACCAGTACAGCTTATTAAATTTTCAGCAGATGTTTTGGAGGAAGTTCAGATATAAGATAATCCACTCGCATGAGGAAAGAGAGAGTCAACTAAAAATCATAAACATGTTAAAAGATATACATAACAATAATACACTTAGCAACCTGGTAGACCACCAAAACTGTGCCCATCAGATAAACAGCACTTAAAGCTTTCGTCTTCGAGAGAGAGGAGAACATCAGCCTTCACTCTTACTTCAGATCTGAAAATATCTTTAGGTGTTTGTATCAATCCTATAGGTCTGAAAGGATGTGTAGCTGTCAAGAAGTGCTTACAGAGAGAAGAAGAAAAAATTGCAAATCTAACAAAGAACCCGCCAGTGTTCTAAGAACGACAGAATGACTGTTTCAGAATCCAGAGCTCAGCATCATTAAACAGGGATGCATTAAACAGCTGATTTCAGGACCTACAACTTTTATAATAATAATAATAATAATAATAATAATACATATTCTGGACTACAATAACATAGTAAAAAGCGGTGTGTGCTTGTTTTAGTGTTTGAGAGCAGAGTTAGCATTATCATATTTTGAAAGTCTGTAGAAGCTCTGCATTATTTAAGTGTACACTGTATTTCATTACCTTGAGCTGGAAACTGTGCCAAAAACACTTGGCCACTAGAAAGGCTATACAGAGTCCCAAAGCAGCGTAATATTGTTTTAAAGCTTGAAAATATCCTCAAACATAATAAAGAAATATCTCCGGCTCACTGAGCATTTCAGCATTCACCACATGGCCGGGGGCATGACACAGTCGGTTACCGCGTCACATACTGTATTAACAGTTGCCACTCAGTTAATTTGCAGTTTGTCCAGAACGAGAAAACTGAGTGACTTGATGTGTCAATTAGATGTAGATATTGTCTCTCTTGCCGCATGATAGCACTATATTACACATTCTGTTTGATGTAAATAAGCAAAGATATCTATTTTAAAGAATCCAATAAAAATATTATTTTGCGAGACGTCATCAGTGGCATCACACACGCACTGCTTAGAATTTCAACACCCCGAACTTTAAAAACACCACCCCTAGTCTCTGTCGTCAAATGTATTTGGGATTACTTGGATTGTAAGGAGCAGAAAATACAACCGACTTGTTAGACTGAACCTCTTTAGAAAAACTGAAAGCAAGTCTGTCCAGAAGACCAGAAGCTGTAGTAAAAGCATGAAGTGGACANGTCTCTGTCGTCAAATGTATTTGGGATTACTTGGATTGTAAGGAGCAGAAAATGCAACTGACTTGTTAGACTGAACCTCTTTAGAAAAACTGAAAGCAAGTCTCTCCAGAAGACCAGAAGCTGTAGTAAAAGCAGGAAGTGGACACAATAAATACTGAAATATTTTACTTATTATATTTAGTTGTAGGCCTCTTAGAAATGCATGTGTTCCTGGTGCTGAAAAATGAAAAACCTGTACTTAATGGCAATCATGACTGAAATGAAACACATGAACAGTGGCAGTCTCTGACTTTTCCACAGTACTGTATGTGTAGAGACAGTGACTCCTATGACATTGTGGTTACGCGATTGGACCCAGGTGGCTCTCATGACATCTAATGTAATATATAACAATGAGCGTAGTGAACCTTTAACCTAAGATGTAGTCTCAGTAGAGCTCAGGAGGGTTAAAGGACCTTTTCTGGACTACACTCTTACATAACCAGGCTCATCTCTCTACTTGCTGTCCTCGGCCTTGGTGTGTAATATTGCCCATACAGCAGTAGTAAATGTCAGGAGCTGAATGGCGCATCAGGAGGGGTTTGTGCTAGATAATTCCTCACTCGCTTTTCATATCTTTTGGAAGGGTTTCCTCACATTGTCATGGTAACGCCAGTGGCGTACCAAGTGAAAGTGGTCCCTCACAACAGGATCCCCCTGCCGTTGGAACGATTAATAAGATTAACTTGATGCCGTTAGCTTTGATCATTTTATTTTGCTCTGTTTGAAACATTTATGGACCTCATTAAACTAGCAGGCCTCGCAGCATTAGACTGAAGGTTTAACTGACGGATGTTAGGTCAAACAAGAAGGCACATTTCGTCTGATTTGTCAAAGACTGATTGAAGGAATATTTGGCAACACCTGGATATGTTCCTAAAATTGCTGTTCTTAGCATTAGCACTATGGCACATGTATTCGTTTAACAAGCTGGCTAGCTCTACCAGCAAGATGACTGCTCCATTTGCATGCATTTGCAAAAAGCTAATTTTTGTTAGAGATCTCTTTTTACCTCCACACAGGTACCATCCCAGCATCCATTAGTTTATATGCCATGCATTATTTGCGCTCTGCATGGCGTTTCAGTGTGCAGTGTTCTAATGGATGTGAACAGCTTTTTAGTATGTAATGAGTTCGGTACCTTTGCTTGGAGGTAGTCCGTGCTTTTCAGGATGTCTTTGAATTGAAAACAAAGGACAAAATGTATTAAACTATTAGCACCGCCTTTGTGTTAGTAGTTGTATATGGATTCGGTGTACCTATGGTAAATGGATGTATTTGTGGCACTAACATGGCAATCACGTCTCCTCAGATGGAGGTGGATGTAGCAGACGAGAAGCGCCACCGCACACGCTCAAAAGGTATTTTCACTACCTCCTTCACTCATATTGCAGGATATTATTTCTGACATTTTCCACACCAAATAGTCTGGTTGCTGGATGGGTCACTCCCCAATACATACAAATCATATACGGAAACTAAGATGAAAAAACAGCCTGTTTTAAATGAATTGTCCCTACGATTCCAAAAAACAACCTATACACATACCGTACATCTGCCTACTCAACCAAGAACAGTTTAGCCCCACCCATTCACACGGAAGTGGTTCAGTCTAGACTAGGGGTTGCATGAGTTACGTTTTTTGAAGGCTACACGTATGTGGTGAAAGTCGAGTCAAGATTGACTAATCGCTGATGACGTCATGAATAAAACCACAGGACAAGGGAATGCTTCGCAAGTAGCTACTTTAAAAATTCTTGATGAAGCCAAATTCCACAGGCTAGTAGGGCATGCCGTGCAGCAACACCTGGTTCGCAGTGCCTGCCTTCAGGGACCCGGTGTTACGGATTCTGGAATCTCAGAAATTTGTATCCAACCTTTGTATCCAACACAGGCAGAGAAGATTAGAGCGAAAATAAGAGTAAATGATTTCAAACTTCAAAGGATTATAGGGAGTTATGCACCTCTTCTCCAACAACACGTGACTATTTATTGTAGTCTTCAGGAAACCGGAAATAACAACATTCAGTATCTGTTTTTGAAGTGCTGTAGATTGGCAAACAAGTGCAGAGCCAAACTCCTCTAAAGTCAGTAAAGTGTGCCATAACCTTTCCAACAAGTTACAGGACCCATTGCTACTCTTGAGGATACTGGAGGCAAATTCTTTGAAATCACTAGGCTCCTTACCTGCTGTCTTCTGTAAGGCATCCATGTTATTAGTGTCATAATCACATGGTCAGCAGCTACTCAACATCAGGCATAAAGAGTCATTGCAGAGCAATAAAGTTGACTGGTCTGTGCAACCCTAGACCAGACTTACTTTTGAAATGAGGTACAATTCAGGCCAGCGAATCAGAACAGGCAATTTAGATTATTTGCATATGTCTGTCTTAAAGGTGCAGTAACAAAAACAGCCTTTTCTAAATGATAAAAATAGGCTAGAACCTGGTCATCTGAAAATGAGTTCTTAGCTATGTAATGATTTATATTTATATTAGTTTACATTCTTTACTGTTAGAAGTCTGTACTTCCACATTTTTTCTTTGTTGCTGTGTAAAACATGACAAAACATGGCAACAGTGTACATGATTTTCTTTCCACAACATTCAAGACCTCATGTACAACCTTCAAATTCAGAGCAGAATGTAATAATTATCAACAAAACTTCTTCACATGTTTCACTGAGGTAAAATTACACCATGTTGTTCTGTGACTGTGACTCCTATGTGTTAAAATACACTTCTCACCATTTCTATCAGAAAAGTAAGTCTGGTTTTTCTCCAGCTTTCTGTTCTTTCAGCTTAACTGTTTCCTCTCTCGCCCTGTTCTCTTTCACAGTGCCCTTGGAACCAGCGATACAAGAGCTATTCAGGTCAGTGTGCTTGAAGGCTGTGACCCTTGCGCTGACCCCAAGTCCTACACCCATTAGTGAAGATGAGGCCTTGTCCATTCATAGAGTAAATGTACCACAGCCGTGCTGAAATCACCGCTCCTCTGCTGTGCCCCTTTTAGCCCTTACTCTTCTCTCTTTCATCTGCCAGTAGGACAGAAAAAAACACCCTCTTCCGCTGTTATATTTATGCTTTCTTTATGCCTCATAAAGAAAGAAAAAAATACATTTTTGCCTAAAACACACTGTACTAATAGTGGAACAACAACACTTTTCAAAGAGGGGTGTAATGATGATAATGAGTTGCAAGATTCAATTCAATTTTCCATATTTTACGTATTATACACACACACACACACACAAAAGTATATGTGTATGTATTTACTACACAGATTGTCTCAGTGTTATCTTAAAAAGAAAGTATTATGACCTTGTGCAAAATAAGGCAGCATGTTGTCTGCAGAGAGCAGATTTTTAGAGCGGAATATCTGTTTATTTGCAGAGTTTTAAGTATAGGGAATAATATAGTAGGACATATCATAACTGTGCCATGACCTGCGTCATGTAATGTTTTATTTTCCCCAGTGTGTTAAATTCAGCAGATAAACAGTAATGGTATGTTAAAAGTGTGTTCTTTGTTAAGGATGTGTTAACTTATTCAGAATACTTGAGTCTGCACCTTAGATCAATTCTGGCTTGAGGGGCTTCATTTTTGCTGGTTTGCCTTTACACACAAGAATTAGATCAAATCCATAACGTCATTGGTGCTTTTTATTATATTCCTTGGATACAAACAATCCAGCGATGAAGAACAGCACTTTTTGAGTAACATTTCATGGTGCAGAAACTTCTGCAAATATGGAACATTCTTGTGTGAGCCGGTTTTTAACCTTGCAGATCAGCATGAGAAAAGGCAAGAGATGCGATAGGAGCAGTCATGTTACTAAATGAACCAATCACCCAATCTCACACGTGGCGGCGTGATACCTTCCACACATTCA
Organism: Semaprochilodus insignis; assembly: GCA_034552555.1. NCBI lineage: Eukaryota > Metazoa > Chordata > Actinopteri > Characiformes > Prochilodontidae > Semaprochilodus > Semaprochilodus insignis. The sequence continues at coordinate 27,685,865 of CM067483.1, read as the reverse complement.
CTGGACCACACCGGATTTTAGCAGGACAAGAGATCAGTTCCCTGAACTGCTTGTGGGCTCAAAAACAGCTTTTACACTTGACCAAACATACTGAACTCACATAGCAAGCAGTTATGAGTCTGGGAAAAAAGAGAGTTTGAAAATGTGCTTAGTTTTACAAATCAACCAAACTTAATTTAACTGGGATGGACTTTGCATATGACTGTACAACTACAAACCTGTAGGACCAGAGGAGGGTAGTGTAGCCTATATCAATACTCAGGTAAAAGTGTAGATACTTGGATAAAATACGGACATAAGTAAAAGTGAAAGTTCCCATCAGAAAAAGCAACTTGAGTAAAAGTATAAATAAATCAGGTCAAAAAAACTACTGAGTAACGTAGAACTTAGAACTGCAGTGGAACCTCTTAGCAAATCCAGCATCTCTCCACATAGGAGTTTGTATAGCTGCATTTTCTTTAGTTTCTATTATTTTATTCTAAAATGAAATGCTGGAGCTCCAAATTCAGAGCTGTGATCAATTACAAAACAGTACAGATGTTGTCAACAAAACAATCTGACATTAAACACAAAAAAGGAATTAGTGACAAAGTATGAATGGCTAAAATTAACTGAATAAAAAGTAGATTCATTTACCCACTAATGCACTTAATCAGTATTTTACTTTAGTACTAGTATGTATAACAGTGTATCTGAGCTATAGACAATACAGAAACACCGCAAAAAGTGGAAAATAAAACTTTCAGTGCACCAAAAAACTGATGTCACAGCATATCAGCATGTCACAACAGCAGAATTACAATATGAGCAAAGTCAATTTAATACATATATGTATAAATGTGGGTGTGTGTGGTGCATGCATAGCATCCTCCTCCCACTTCACATAATACCCATCCAGATGCCTAGTTTTGATCAAAGGCAAGAGTTTCCACAAAACGCAGCAAATGGGGGAAGGTAACTCTTAGAACATTGAACGTTAATTTACCGCACTTACTCGAAGTCTGAATAGATGTAATCATTTTTGTCAAAGTAGTACTGTAGAAAACATGCTGTTACATCATCGTGTTGCATTTTAGACTTTTTAGAATGATATGCTTTTTTAGTACCTCATAGTCATAGCCTTTGGGTGGTAGAAGATCCAAAACAGTCTGACATTGTAGTAGCAATGGACCACAGAAGAAAAACACATTCTGAAAAGATGCAGTGATGAATTCATGTGATGACAGTGCTCCCAAAGAGTTGTGCTTGCTCTAGTAAATGCTGGATTGTTGTCTTGTTTGTTGATGTGGAGCTCTGAGCACTATATTATTGTGTTTTGCAACATGCAACTTAATGTTTCCGTTTGTGAAAGCTTGATTAGTGAAAGTCTTTGACAGAGGTTAACTTGGTAATAGGAATGAAGTGCAGTTTGTCTTTTTGCGAGATTTGGTGCCCACTGAGGCAAGAGCTCTGTAGTTTGGAGAGATGAAATAGCAGTGGGAGAACAAATAGGCCCACAGCAAATAAGTTTGACCTACTGTAAATACAAGTAAAGATCATAAGGGTGATGAAAAAGAATATTTCAGTGGCTGGCTGAAAATGTCTCGCTATCATGGCAGGCACAAAGGCTCCAAATAATTTGCAGCTCACTGAAGTTGTGTCAATGTGTTAACCTTTTTATGTTTGTGTATCTGGGCTTACTTTGTGATATGTAGCTCTCACACTTGCAGTAGAATTCTGCAGTAGAGTTGTGCCAACTCGTATATACCAATACACTCTTTAGAGTTCTAGACTTAATACTATCAATAGAGTACTGGATGTATGTTTGCAGTAGAATTCTAGACATATGCTTATAGCAGAATTTTATACTTAGAATTTCAATAGAATTCTAGATTTATACTTGCAGTAGAATTCTGCTGTAGATTTTTTATATTAGGCTGCACCCTTTAAGTCAATGTGATGCAGCAATACTTTCAGTATTATTTTAGACTTCTGGTGGAATTCTAAATTTATGCATTCAGTAGAATTCTAAATTTATACTTCCAGTAGACTTGTATGCTTATGATTCTGTACTTATATTTGCAGTAGAATTTAAGATTTATACTTGCGGTAAAATTCTACCGTGCTGATTTTCATATATCCTGAATGCACCCTATACATTTTAAACAACATGTCACACCAGTACTTTCAGCAGAATTCTAAGATTAGATTTGCAGTAGAATCATACACTTGAAGTACAATTCTAGACTTAAACTTTCATTAGAATTCTATATTTATACTTGCAGTACACTTGTATACTTGTACTTGCAGTATGATTCTACAGTAGAGTTTTGCAAGCACCCTGTACCTTTCTGATGACACGCTACACCAGTACTTTCAGACTCTCAGTAGTGTTCTAGACTTATATACTGGGATAAATTGAAGGTATTTTTGACATGTGCCTGCAGTAGAACACTCTGTACCTTTTAGACCAAATTCTTATCACTCGTATGAATAACAACTGGTTCAATCTATACAGCTAACAGCACAGAAAGAGAAAAGCAGGGCAGAATTAATGCGGAACATTTGTTTCCCTCCTGTATACGCATGACTCAGTGCCTTCCAATACGTTGTCAAAATTCTGCTCTTCTCTCCGCTTGATTCTGCTGCCCAAAGATAGCAATTAATCAGGTGATCGATATGAAGGCTATCTGCAGGAGAAGGCATCCATAATGCCGATAATGTGTGATCGATGGCGGCTCTCTCTAGAGGCGAGATAGTTGTCAGGACAAATACAGTTTGACTTTGCACTGGGATCTGCACCGAGCAGATATGAAACTGCAAAAGTGCAGATAACCAGAATTAAACGGGAATGATAACCTTCTTATATATAGATACGCACATACCTGCATTCTCCGCTGAGAAATAATGCAGGCTCGCATATATTTAGTGATGATTACCAGATGTATAATATGCACACTTTCACAGATGGGCTGTATACACCCAGCCTGCATTTCTTTCTGTTTAGCTGCCCAGCTCCACACCGTGAAGGTAGTGGTCACATCAGAGTAAAATATGCAAGACATCAAAGTTAAAGAGCTTCCTTTTTCTCATTACAGGACTGATCAATGAAGTGTCCTTACACGCAGCACACTCTGAGCGCAAAGCTTACGCTGTTCAATCCCGTATTTGGTTTTAGCCGTCATTGTTCAATATGCTCCCACCAAATCTACTCATTTCCTATAAGCCTTGGCTTTAAAATGAAGCTCGCATCTCGTCACTGTGCCCTAAGCACATCTCAAGGAGAAATTACCAATACTTCCTGTCTGCTATTTTACAGCTTCCAAACCTCAGCGACTCAGAAAATATACATTTTCCCTCCTGAACCTATGCTCGGCTTTATGATGCAAAACATATTTTTTCCCAGGAAGTTTTGAGGCAGTTCACCTGCATATTTCAGTATAATTTGCATATTAATAGCCAGGCATGCTTTTTCGGGTTTTCCGAGAACAGCTCTGTATTCTCTGCATTAGCCTGCTGTTTGGATGAATATGCTAATCTGGCAGCCTGCATTCAATATTCCAATCTTTGAGCTCAATCAGATGACCTATAGGCAGACTCTACCATCTCTACAGGCAGAATAATGGCGAGTGGTAAATGTTCAGTGGGCGAGTTGCCTGATTATCAAGTGAAAAATAGATATTTGAAATCACTTCAACCAGCACACGGACATAAACTCCGATGGCAACCCCGTTTACTGAGCATGCTAGCTGACATCCACTGCATGCTAACTGAAAAGCATTTTTGCACGGAGATCAGCGTTATATGGTAGGACGAGTGACAATTTTGTTTGCCATATTGTATAGTTTTTCGAGCAGTCCTTGCTTATAGGCTAGTTTACTTTTACACTCATTGCCTACTTCTGAAATTTGCATTTTCTCATTTTTGCTTTTCAGTTAAACAGCTTTTCCACCAATTTTTTTCAAATAGTCAGATTTTATTAAAAGTGCATTCATAGACTCATTTAGCCAAAGGCTGGTTGAAGGCCAGCGCACACTGGACGTGCTATGTCATGTAGCAGAGCATACCAAAAGTTTCTAAACCATTGTTTTTGATAGACGTCCGCACACGAAGACGTCTGAACACTGCTTGGTTTCTCAGTGCACCACTGCAGGCTAAGCTGTATTTTGCCCTAGCTACATTTACATTAAAGCCATATTGAGACCACATAAAGCCTCAGTAGATCACATGTGGCTTAAAATGTACACAGAGGAAGTCAGCCAGTAAAAAACGATATGAAATATGAAAATGGTACTTTATTATCCTTTTTCAGTTTGTATCTTTCAGCTGGAAACCAATATCAAGCATGATAAGTAATGCCGAATGCTTTATTTCATTCAGTTCGTATGAGTAGAGTATAAAAATGAATGTGTTTTTATCAGGTCTCCATGTTGGCATTCTATAGTACATGTCTGCTGCATGATGGTACATGACAGTATGTGATGCAATGCGACTCTGCAGGGCACGGCACGATAGGGCGGTTTAGTGTGTTTTGGCCTTTAAACACCTGACAAGCTTGCGTGCTAATGACTGCTAATATCACAACTAGTGGATTATATGTCAATTACAATAGTAAGGGGATAGGGGACCACTGTTGGCCCAATAACGGCAAAGCGTTTTGCTCAGCGTTTTCTGGGCCATGAAGAGTATAGGACAAAATTTCACTTTGCTTGCTAGTTTTATACTTTATATTCTGTAAATGAGTTTAGTAAATAATTTTCAGTGTCAGCAATAATATTTTCAACAAATCAGGGCTACTAATTATTTTTTTATTCTCACTTGTTTGTAATATTTGTCTTTGTATATACCCTAAAATCAAAGGCAGTACACATTTAAAATCTGTGTGAGGAGATTAAAAACTATTTTGACTTTGTACGCAAGACCATAATCTGGGTGGCCCGAAGGTGGACCAACAGTGGTAAACTGTCAGTGGGGTGCCAGCGGACCGATATATCCTCGACCGATATAGCTTTTAATATGTTAAGGACTTGCAAAGTGAAACGGAAAGCAAGATTATTTGTATTCAAAGCATTATGACCTGCAAGATGTCTCCAAACCTTTGGGGGGCAATGTATGATTCGCAATAAGTGCAGTAAGAGACTGTACCAGTTTATTGAAGAATGAATGCAAACAGGCAAAATTAAATTCAAATTCATGTAGTTGTTGTCACAGGGCATACCTACAGGGGACCATTTCACTCTTAGCTTCATTTGGACTCCTGTATATGGAGCCGGTCATTTCTTCAGTACAGAACTTGCACTGGTCTCACCTAGCCTTCTGCAGATGTCCTTGTCATCAACAAAAGCTATGCAGGGGAATCAAATCCTATTGTGCCGTATTATCACCTGTCCTTGTCTCAACCGTGCCATCATCGAATTGATCTGCATCCACCGATGGCCAATCCCACAGCCTGGCGGCCATTTTGATTGTCACTGTACCTTTGATGGACAGCCAGGCTCTCAGCCGTATTGATTTCCATCTCTGAACGAAGGGAGAGTGAGTGAGAGAGAGGGAATGAGGCAGAAAAAAGGAGCAAGGGAGGAGATAGCATTGCTGTGCACTCCTTCACTCTCTCTTTCTCTCTTTCTCTCTAAGACCGGGACTCCACCACCCACCGTTTGCCAGATAATTAAAGATAAATAAAACAAACATTCAATCCATCACCGCCCGTCTCTCCCTTCTCTTTCTGTTCTCTCTCTTCTCTCTCGTCTCGCTCGTTCATTCCACGGTCGAGCTAATTTCGAGCCGTGGTCCTCATTTGCATGCTTATCAAAGTGTTTTGACTATCCGACAGAAGCTGCAGTACGAAGGTGGGATCATTAATATGTTAATTAGTCCTTTTGACACTTTTCACTTGGGTACGTGTGTGATATCCTCCTCATCCATGACTTCATTCACATGCTTGCTAAATGTACGCGTGCCCCCCCAAATGCCATTAGCTCCTCTATTCTGGCCATACAAATAAGCTGGGGATATTTACAATGGCTGCAATGAGTACAGAGGCAAGTGGCATCTTTATTCATATGAAGAGCCTTGTAGTGGGCTTATTCCCCAGGAGCACTTCAGATAGAATTTACAGCCCTGTTGCTTCTCCCTGGAGCCAAAACACTGAGGGGACTCATTCTTGTGTTTCCTGGTCAGCGTGCTATTTTGTATTACCTTCTCTTCATTCCTTTAGGTGCTAATGCTGCATTTATAGGCAATAGCTGAACACTTTTTAAGCTGCAATAATAAAACACACAATATTTAAATACCTTCTGAAGCACCTGTGTACCGCAGGAAGAGACCTCTTTATGCATAACTGGCTTTAACGGCTTTAATGTTCAGTGTTTAGATGACAGTAGCAGAGTTACCATTCAAACGTTTTATTAATTTTGAGGGAATTTAGAGAAAGTGCGAGTGAATAAACATTTCCATCAAGTACTGCTTTGCCCAGATTCCTGAAGCTGATGCTTGCACCGTACGACACAAGACAAGAGCCTTGCTCACCATGTAGTAGACAGTGGAGGGATTCCAACCTTCATTAGTCTTCAGTAGAGCGGTTTTGACAGCCCTCTGTCAGCTGTACATGCCCTAACAGTTTAGAGATGCTGGGTGGAGTGGCCTAATGAGGACTGAGATCACTGTCCCTCTTGGCTAGCACCCACCGAAATTCTTTGCCATCACCCACCACATCCCACCTTTATTAATAAACAAGAGTGTTTGGGCCAGATTTTTGGCTTTTCTATCCAGCTTTCTTTCTAAATAACATTAGTCAGTTTAAATTAAAATGGCTTCTGTAAATCATGTGGTCAGAATATTGTGATTTCCTTCATAGTGTTGTTTATAATGCCAGTTGGGGTCACAGTAAGACTTTGTAACATTGTATGGCAGGAATCTTCAAATAGCAGCAGCTAATAACTGTTCATAAGGCTACACAACACTTACATAAACTTGTCATGACATAACCTAAATGTTTATAAATACTTATTCCAATAGGTGCCATATTTCAATTTGTCATAAAGGTTACTTTAGCTTACTTTGGTCAAAATTGACAAATGATTCCATTATAGCAGATGACGCCTACTGGAATAAGCCTTTATAATCATTTATATAGGGTTATGTCAGTTGTCTTGACAAGCTTATGACTTATGAACAGTACCAGTGAAGTGTTACTGATAACACTTTCTATGAATCCTGCATTGTCAGTGCCTTTATATACCGTTATAAGACATTAATTGGCATACACATTATCTTATAAAACTGTGCATAAGCTTGAATAATAGCTCGTAAGTAGTTGTATGCATGATTACATGCATAAAGCTTTATAAAGCAAGAGTATGTGAATTCATAAAATCAAGTTCCTTAACATGATATAATATCCTACATAACTCTACAGTGGACGCTGTGGCCCAACACAGGTGTCCTGTGTGCTTCGACCTTTAATCACCTAACAAGCTTACGTGCTGAGGAGTGCTAATATCACAACTGGGGGATTAATTATCAAATATATACATGTGACATGGTTGTCATTAAAATAAGTAATATGTAATATTGTAATATGTTCCATATATGGGTTACATGCATAAAGCTAAATGCATACAGTCAGGTTTTTCTAACGTATTGTAACATCTGTTCAGTTGCCAGTTAGCTTCAAGTTTAAAAACTTGAAATTAGTGATAATTCAGGCTTCTAGGTCTCATCCACAGTGCTGCCATGGGGACTGTATGCTTCCATTACTGGTTTACTTTATGCCTGGTAGCTCCATAACCGCAGAGCCAAAGAAGTAAACTTTGATCCACTACATTTGGCATAATGAGAATTTTGTCTAACTTTGATTTTCATGAACTTTTGAGAACTTGTCATTTGGGGCTTCCCAAGATGTACAACTGGCTAAGAGGCTCGTGTCTTATCACCAGGACTCTTTGAATCCCAATGAAACTACAGCCATCCATGAGGCTGGGAGCCCAAGAGAGCACATATGGTCCTACTGCACTCCAGTTGACTGCTGAGACCAGTGCTGGCCAACAGTGAGCATCTGCAGGCTCACATATGCAGAATTGGTCAGTTAGCTCTGTCTTCCAAGTGTTCAGCTGCTCTGTGATGTTGCATGATTGGATGCTTAAGGAGACGATAGACTTAGTAGATAGACAGACTGTTAGTGTATAGATTGTGTATCTCATTGGGCGCGTGCGTTAGCCCTCTCTCTTCTTTAAAGAATTGTGAAAGGAGAAACCTAGCAGTAAATTGGAAATAACTAACCTTGCAAAGAAAACTGAGCAGAAATGTAGAAAAACGGACCAAAAAATCAGTCACATTTGATTTCGATGCCTCTTATAGCAGGTTTGAACATCTAAAAGAAACCTCATGAAACAGCCGCTCTGGTTTCGAGTTTGCCTGCGCACTCGGGTCATTTGCTCAGCTGCAGTCCACCCACTCAGGGCCGCGCTTAATAATTACTTTCACCCAGGGCCCAATTTACTCCAGGCTACGTGATTGACAAATTTTCTCTCCTGTACCTGGTGGTCAACACGCCCCTCTGAGCCGGCAGTGGAATTACAGCAGCCGCTGGAGACAAATTACACCTCTGATAGACCTTTAGCTCAGTACGAGAGGAACAAGGAGATGATGAATGACAAACATATCTAAAAGGAGAGGAGGGGGAGGAGAGGAGAGGAGCAGGTAGACCCCGGCAGCTCAGTGATTATGAGGGGGATTAGTTACGCCCCACTCAAACCCCACGTTCACCTCTGCACCCACACACAGTCACATCATGGAACTGTGATAACGCTTTACCAATACCACATGATTATGCTAGATGTAATTTCAGTGTTAACACTTAAATGCTTGTGTGGTTCACCCATCGTTTGTGCATACATCTAACACAAACTGAATGTCCACAGTAATATATATATAAGCTCAGCGAACAAAAATATAGTTACCTTGTGTGTTTAAGGTGGTAGTAACTTCGGGTTCCTGCAGATGGCGCTGCACGAGGATGATGGGGCTATAAATACCTGCGGGGTGTGAGTGACGGGATCCATAGATTGAGAAGAGGTGGTACAGTGCAGTGAATGTCTCGTTCCATGTGTGGAAAATGGCTCCAAAGCAGATGATAATGATTGGCTTAAAGGAGTGATTGCATTTGGGCGTGCCAAAGACCATAGTGTGAAGGAAGTGGCTGAATTTGCGGGTGTATGTACGCGTATGGTCATACGGGTCTACCAGCAGTGGCTAAAATCCCAGTCTACAGGAAACTCTCCTCGGAATTGTGCCAGGGAAGGCATCCAACAATTCTGAACAGGTGACTCACTTTTACGTTTGAGCATATGTTTAGTTTAATTTTAGTATTTTTTGTCACTTATCTGAACAAATGGAGAGGAGAGGGGAAGGGGATGATGTCACAATTAAAGGTGGGGTCACTGATTTTGGCAAAAATAGTTGGCGAAAAACAAAAAACAGCCCCGCCCTTCTACCATTTCCCTCTTCTTTTTTGATGTATCTGGTAGTATAAGTCTTCACAGGGGACAGGTTATTTGTTATGCTATTATTTTTTCGAAAAATAGGCAGCTGTTGACAATGTACGTTTGTAGTTATTTGTTGTCATGTGTCAGAAGGCCACCTCCACCCCTACTCCAAAATCTGCAGTAACTGTGTGAGAATATTCAAGCTGCACGGGATGGATTATTGCAGGACACCATTAGGAACCTCTACTTCTGTATGTGTAGCTCAATAAATATTGCCCATATCAGTCTAAATTTATCATCATTTATTGTTCCTCTTAACCTTTATCTTACCTCTGAATTGCCCTGCAATCCAACACTGTTTTTCTGATGATGAGTGTATTTGCAGCATACAGTATTTAGTATGTAACAGCTGCGCATTCATAAGACTGAAAAGCAAGAACAGACATCTCGTCCTCCTGGTTTAACGTTGGCCGGCCACATGATTTGGTTTTTCTTTCATTTACAGATCCTAGGGTGGCCACAGAAATCAGTTCTTTTCCTCTAAGCATATATTGACAGCTACTGGAATGTGAGTAGAATTTCATAAAAAAATATATTAAGAAGTTTTCTGACATAAAATTCATAACTCGCCTTTAAAGGTCACTTCGCTAATATGGTAGAAATATAAGAAGATACTGTAGTGAAAGGACGAGAACTCTGAAAGCTTGTGCTGGGGGCTTCTGCTTTAAGCTAGAAGGAAGGCCCCCTCTGATGAACAAAGAAAAGACTGAGGGCTGTGAAAGCAACGGGAAGGAGTTGGGATTGGGGCAGATGACAGAAATCAAAATCTATAGCATGTTAAATTGGAAAGAGGCGGAGCTTCAGGCATTCCTCCACCAAAAACAGTTTGTATACATTTCCAGGACTGTGAGCATTGCCCTAACTGACCATGGGGATGCCTGGTGTGGGCCACCCCCAGCATCTCTGGAGCGTCAGAGATGGAATGCCAGTATGAATCCCTTTGCAGTGCTTCCGAGGCCCAATCACACCTTGAATTGCACTGTATCTCTGATTTATACTGGCTAAGAGGGCACGTAAGCATTGATACAGCACACAAGACCCACACTCATTATTCAGAGACAAACAACTCAGACACAAATAGCAGTAACAACAACACCCACGGCGTTGACAGTGAGCACACACACGGGGCGCATGCACACACACGGGTGCTCTCGCACGAACACGCACACACACACACACAGCGGCAGCTCCGTGTGACAGCGATGTTTTGGGTGACATTTAGTTTCTGGGCTGCACAAGCTGCTCCATAAATGAGTCATGAGCAAATCTGTGAAGGCTGAATAATGCATGTGTTGAGAGGTAGAAAACAAAGGCGCACTGTTATTATTTGTTAATAAGAAAGCAAAGATAATGAGGGAGCCACCATTTCCTACCTGCTTTCTGCCCTTTTTTGGCATATCCTAAAACAGCGTAGCTAAAGCTCGGCTCATCTGTCTAAGCTGATTCACTGTATCATCCCCCTGTGAAAGTGAAATATGTAATAATACATGGTAGATACATTCCAGAATATGAATAAAATATACTGCAGTACATTTTGTTGTATGCCGTATAGTCCATCTCATTCCCAAACGCTTCCCATGCTATCAGAAACAGCCATTTCGGCCCCCCATGTATGACACAAGTCTATTTCGAGGGAGATATTATTGAACGGGACTAGAAAACAGATTATGTGATAAGTGCTAGATAAGTGGAGCTTGAAATTCTCCAGAAAGGCCTCGTTCTCATTATTGCCTGCACCATCCATACAGAATCTGAGCATTATAACCTTAATGAATGATTTGCTCCTAAGCCAGAGCCTTAACCTCTGAGCTGATAAAGCTCTTCGGCTAATAAGTGGAGGGGGCTAGGACGCCACCTGCGCTTTATTTTAACCTGTGAATTGGCTGCGTGGCTTCGGTTCTGTTTGAGCCCATTCAGAATACGTCCTTCTAGCCTAGCCTTCAGTGATGCCCCTCCTGCTCGCTGTGATTCAGCGCTCCCACACGCCGCCCGCTGCTTTCCTCCCCGCCCTGAAGAGTGTTAATTAAAACTGACGAGACTTAGCGAAGCCTCCACTTAATACGTCAAACGCGAGGCGAGTCTCGACGTTTATTAAACGCCATCCATTCCAGGCCCCTCTTTATTTTTAGGTGCCTCTTTTTATCTATGTATTTATTTACTTTTGTTTGTTTTCCTCTTTTTTCTGAGTGCAGGGTTACTGGTGCCAAGCTCTTGATTGCCGTGGCTGCAGCTGGGTTTGAATAATTGCCTGTCTTGGCAGGAGCGTGTTGGGGTGCTAAAGTCGAGTGCTTTCCTCCTGATGTATACCTCATTTGGATTCTGCTGACAGCCTCAGGGCTGTATTATTCATACCTTGACAGATAGCACTCACTAAAAGCGTTGGCACGCAGCCAGTCGGGCGGGCGGGCGGGCAGGCACCGGGGGTACGATAGCGGAACACTGCACCTCTCTGGCTGCAGGGGAGAGAAAGAGAGGCAGAAAGAGAGATGGAGAGAGTGCTCCAGAATGAACCAGGAACCAGAGGACCAGGCCATCAGCCTGCTATGTCTCTGACTGCGATGAGAAACTTTTGCTACTACTCTCATCCTCTCCTTCTCTTCCTACTGCTCTTTTCCTCCCTGGAAGAACACGAAGGAATTGAGGAGCAGGAGGAATGGAGGGAACAAGCAAAAATTGGAGAAATGGGACAGCTGATTCCTTTCAGTGCCATTGATGGTGACAGTTGCTGAACTGAGCCAATCAGAACACTTGCTTCAAAGCACGCCCATCGTACCCCTGTATCTAATTGCAGCAGCTACACACTGCCAGATTTGCATTTGGGTTTTCTGCTCATGTTTTTTTACCCCTCGCCTCCTCCTGCCTTCTCTGGAATTCGGATAGCTGGTAAAATAGCTTCACAAAATCAGTTTCTAGAACTCAGAGGAGAGGAGAAGAAGCAATGGGAAACAGCAGTAGCTTTTAGGGTTTCTGGATGCAGCCATACCCCCCCCCCCCCATTCACTAGTAAGTGCTTATTTGGGATAATTTCCTTTGTACCCAAAGTAGCCAATGATACAAAAGGTATTTGCTGAAGTATTTATGGTTTGCTTCTTTGGTTTTGCCCTGAAGATATGATGCCAATGTTCTGTAGCTAACATGTAAAAGAAGCCTATAAGGAAAGTGCAGACCTACTTTATTAGGCACCATTAAAACATTTTTGATAGCAGATTGAACACAGAAGGCCAGCATGTTTTCACAGACGGCTCACAGCGAAAAGGGCCTAGGTTTGATTCTTTTCAGGCCCTTTTCTGTTTGGAGTTTGCCTGTTCTCCCCATGTCTGCGTTGGTTTCCTCTGGGTGCTCCGGTTTCTTCCCACAGTCCCAAGACGTTCAGTCGGGCGATGCTAAATTGCTCCCCTAGGTGTTTCCTGCCTTCTGCCCAAAGAGCACTGGGATAGGGTCCAGCTGCAATCCAGAAGGATAAGCAGCTTAGAAGATAAATGAATGAATGAATGAATGAAGATTAAAACCACCCAAGGATGACCTTTTGGGACACTTTACAGTAATACAGTAGCTACAAATTGCTGCTGTCATTTTTCAGTTTTTGACGTGATCTGAAAGTACCTGTTGTCCATACATTGTGTACACATTTCATGATGAACGAACCAAAAGGAATGAACCAAAAAACTGGTTCCTTTAACTAACATCAAAAATACAGCATGTTTTTCCCTTCTCCCATAAACATACCATTTTACAAATTACCATTTTGAAGATACAAGGTTTTATAGACTATTTTGCCAAGCCATACGACTGCAAGAGTAAAACAGAATTGATCTACAAACCCCATGACATGGTAATGCCACCACTTCATGTCATTTGTTGTGATATGAATAGGTCAACTATGCGATACGCTTTTTTCTTACCAGCTTATATGTGCATGAACTCCAGTTCATTGTGAACTTGCACTGGAGTATAATCTCATTACTTGTTAGCTACATTAAATTCAGCACAAAACAAAGGGTCAAACAAACAGCTTTCAAATATTTGTAACAAAAAAATGGTTTATTCTCTGAAGTGCAGTTGCAGAAACTGACTTGTTAAACTATCATAGGGAATTAAAGAGTAGTTAAAAAGCGCACCCTTCCAGGAATAATAAAGGGATTTCCATCCAGGAACATGCCCTACTTGAAGAATGCATGTTTTCCGTCCACGCTCAGCCCGTAGCCCCCTCAGAAGCCTGTCGCTGAACCCAGTCAAGCGCTGCCGTGTGCACAGCCCGATAAGGTCACATTAATCACACCACAGCCCCAACTCCAGCCCATCAAAAGAGCCCCCCCACATGCCATCAACTCCCCTCTGAGACAGGCTGCCACCACAACCCACATTTCCATATTTAATTGGAGGCTTAATTTGATTGAACGACTGCATGGTGGAAGTGAAATTGCGTAGGGAGGATCTATTAACAATAGACACTGGCAGAGTGGCGAGGGTCTAATCAAGTCCTATTGTCAGGCTCTCAGAACAGGGCACGAAATCACATGATGGCGAGATTCTGCATTTAAATATTCTGATCGTTGATTTGGGCTCCTCTTTTGGTTTAAACTCATATGTGACTGACGTTTGCGCTTTCTAGAACAAAGACAGCTTCTTTGTCATGTGCTATTTTCCAAAAATTCTCTCTTTAAGAATTTCAAGCAAATTTTAAAACAAAGGACCCTACTGTGACACACTAAGGACACTACTGTGACACACTACAGACACTAAGGACACTACTGAGGAACACTACGGACACTAAGGACACTACTGAGGCACACTACGGACACTAAGGACACTGCTGTGACACACTACAGACACTAAGGACACTACTGTGGCACACTGCAAACACTAAGGACATTACTGTGTCACACTACAGACACTAAGGACACTACTGTGACACACTACAGACACTAAGAACACTACTCTGGCACACTATGGACACTAAGGTGGCAAATAAATAAATAATAATGACATTTTGCAGCGGTTTATTGTTATTTCATTATTTCATTTCATCCATTGCTTCATTCTGACAAGTAACACTCTCTCTAATGTTGTATGCCCGCTAAACAGGTGCGGTTCATGCTGCGTTTGTTGTTATTATTATTTTCTGTTCTTTTCTGTTCTTGCTCCCAGAGGAGGGAGATTAAAGAGAAAAGCAGAGTATGTGTAGCGAGTGCTAAGCATGCCAGGCTACGGGGGGGCCTGTGCAGCTGCTGCAGGCCGTGAGCAGGCTGGGCACCGTGACCTTTGACCCCGCAGCCCTCAGCATGCCCAAGCTCCTCCTTGCCTGCCAACTACAGTAAATCACTCTCCAGCCTGAAGATAACGCAGGGAGATCAGATGCAGGCAGCATCCAGATCAGTGCAGCAGCCAAACTTTTGAATGGGATGACAGCAAAGAATAGATAGGAAAATAATGAACATTTTATGAGGCTAAAAATATATATCAAGCTATGATATACACCTACCTGCCACTTAATTTGGAACACCTCCTTATATCTACGCTCACTGTCCATTTTATCAGCTTTACTTATCATATAGTAGCACTTTGTAGTTCTACAGTTCATCTGTTTCTCTGTATATTTTGTTAGCTCCCATCACCCTGTTACCACAGAGCAGGTATTATTTGGGTGGTGGCACTGCAGTGACACTGACATAGTGGTGGTGTGCTAGTGTGTGTTGTGCTGGTACAAGTGGATCAGACACAGAAGTGCTGCTGGAGTGTTTAAACACGGTGTTCACTCACTGTCCACTCTATTAGACACTACTACCTTGCTGGTCCACCTTATGATGTAAAGTCAGAGATGAGAGCTCATCTGTTGCTGCACAGTTTCTGGGACAGGATGCACATGGGCTGGTGGCACTAAACTTAGAATAGAGTGGGCATAATTAGGTCTGATGGTTTCCATTGCTTGTCTGTTAGCAGAAGGTGCTGCCCATGTTACTGCCCATAGAGTCCACTCTTCAAAAAATGCCCCTGTAGAGGGTTGTAGCTGCATACAGCACTTGTTTTATCAGGTCCAGAAGACATATTAAGCACATCTGCATGATGATCTGTACAGATGTAGCAAGAAAACTCATAGTGCCATTTTCTACAAACAGCTATATATATATAAAACATGACTAAATGTGAGAATGTTAACTAAATGTAGCATGCTGTGTCGCCTCCTTACTTCCGACTCCTGTTTTGGGGCGCATGCGGTGACAGAAACAATAACAAAAACAACACTGACGCTGTTTATCACTCGCAAATGCGCCACTACTGCTGTGACTGCTTATCTCTCAAAAGAACTCAGTAAGCAAATCCACTGACTTCAATGTGTTAACTTCTCATGACACATATGAGAGAATGTTCAGTGCTTTCAAGCCTCAGTAACACAAAAGCTCATTTGAGTTGCGCATTCTTGTACTTTACTTGTACTTCAGAACCTCCCCAACATGCCCGATCCTTCATTACTCAGTATTCCTGGTCTTGAACATTTACAAATTAAGCCCTGGCTGAGAAGAATACTTTTTTAGCTTTCTAAGTTTGTCACACATAGTAAAATTAATGTTAAAGGTAATTTGATTTGATTCATTAATTCTAACTACACTCAACGTTTAAAAACATAGCTGTACCCAGAAGGAAGTGTGGGACTGCAGTGCTATTTGCATGAAGATCAGAGTTACCAGGAACAATAAATGATGATAAATTTGATGTGGGCAATATTTATTGAGCTACACATACAGAAGTAGTGTCTCCCAGTGTGGCGTCGGGCCACCGTTTTTGCTTATGTAACATTCCAGATGTCTCGGCATGGAGTTGTAGAGGTTCCTAATGGTGTCCTGTGATAATCCATCCCATGCAGCTTGAATATCCTCACACAGTTCCTGCAGATTTTGCGGTAGGGGTGGAGGTGGAGGGACACCGGGTCTTCTGGACATGTCACACAAGACAGCAAACTGTTCATCTCGGCGCTGACCACGGTGCCTCCACACACGGATTTGTAGGTTGTCTCCACAGAGACAAAAGCAGGACTTGCTGCCATTCTGAGTCACTCCATGACAGTCTGGCGCGACACCATTGCAGTCTTTGGTGACGTTGGCGTGGTGTTAAGAGCAGTCATTGTAACAGTCTATGTGCATGTAGTCCTGCATCTTGCAGCCTTCTGCCAATGGTATTGGCACTAATGACTCACGGAGGGCATCACTGCTCGCTGAATGTCCACAGTCGTGGCTGTCGGGTCAGTGAGGTACAGTGTCACATGCGCAACCGAGTGTGAAACTTGAATCATTCGGATGTCTCATCTACCCAGCAAGTTTCAATGCTGTTGGTTGATTCCTTCTGGGTGCAACTATTTGTGCGTCTATTCGTTTGGCAGCGAGTATATTTAGCAAACAGTGCTAATGCTATTTGAATTCTTTGCAAATGAAAGTGAGTATTTGAATTGTTTGAATTTTATTTCTTACTTTTACAAGAAAAGGGGTCTGGTTCCACACCTGTGGCTATAGGAATCCAGATGATACTATTTTGCCTGGAGCTCAAGGCTACCTTTCCTTTAGTTATGCAGTGAAAGCTTTTTCACCAGCTAACATTCTTGCTACTTTTATCTTTCATATTTCCAGATGATTTTTGGTTGTTACAGTTTCTTTGAAAGTTGTTTCACTATTCATGTGAGAAATCTTCCTCTTTCATGGGAATCTGAGCATGTAGACTGCGGTTTGTGTTCTGGTGTGTTTGCGTTCTTTCCTTCCGCATGCCCCCCTGATAATAGAGAAATTGTGAGGATTTGGATTTTTGGTGATATTTTGCCTGTCAAAACTTAAAAAAAAGAACAGCTTTCACTCGTAAAATGAAAATTGCATATGAGTACATGTGTCTGTGCTCCACAGTGTGTGGGGCACTACATACTGTATGTGTATGTTGTGAGTATATGGTCCTGCAGGAGTGTGGAACAGTCAGATTTCCATTGTTTACTGTGCTGGTTGATTAATTGGAGCAATTACGTTGCTGCAATGCCACCTCACCTGGGTGTAGGAGGACTAAACATGCTGGTGGATTAGGAAAGCCCTGCATTATAGGCAGCACCCTGAGGACCTGCGCAGGCCACCGCTGGTGTAATTAACTAACAGTCCCTCACTGCAGCCTGAGCGCATGTTAAACACACAGCGCCGGCCCTGCTACCCGTGGGTTAGCCTAGCATCAACACGTCTGGCAGGAGTGCTGTCAAACTGACTTTATATCTATGTCATGAGCTTCGGAACAAGGACATGGCATGAAGACCCTCATCGATAAGAGACATGATTTGGTCAACTCACAGTAGAAGTAAAACCACGGCATGCTCTATTTGGTAGCATGACATGTTTCACTGTAAATGTTTTGGTCTAGTTTCCAAGCCCCAGACTGAGCCTAAGCCTAGACTCAACTTATTTGTTATGATGTTTCGCCATAGGCATGTCATGTTTGTTACATAGCCAAGATTATTTTAGATGCCAACCTTTATTTTCCAATATGCATAGCATTATTCACCACTTAGTAGGCATCCTCCAGCGCTAACATCACTGAGATTACTCATATTGCTGACATCAGCACTGTGCAAATTCACCCCAGTGGTAGCCAGAAATAATTTCAGTGTTTATTATATGAGCCATCAATGAACTTACTGTCATTTAAAAGCTGTATCTGAATGAGAGGACTATACAGCCATAGCAAACCCATGTTAGCAGCTGGGCTTCAGGCTGGAACTATGGATGCCTGGAAGAGTCAAGACAGGAAAATGGATTAACATGCTGTTAATGCATGAATACAGCATTTGGTAAGGATAGCCAATAAATGATTCTCTTCAGAGATAACAAACTATGTGTTACAGAAGAATAGCATATTTAGTTGTGTGTATATATATATATATATATATATATATATATATATATATATATATATATATGTACTGCATATGATTCAATAAGGGGTACTCGTTTGTCAGGAGAGCTTTTCTTAAAGCACCTGCCACTGTAACATTCCTTCAGGCTACTGCTGAGAGCAAGAATCCCCCCCTCATTGGTATTCACACTCATACTGTATCTGGCTGAATGGAGGCTGCCTGGGAGGCTCAAGATGTGGGAGCAATGGTGTGTTGTGTGTGTGTGCGCATGGATATATCTACGTGCTGTTCAACTATGTACTGAGACGAGGATGACTATGAGTCTATGAGGTGTCTTACACGCACACGCGCACACACACACACACACACACTCTCTTATAAAATTGCTTTTATATATATATATGCTATTTTAGATGCATTTCTGGCTCCAGATTAATGAACAGACCTGCAAATGATTCCAGAAGGAATGACTGAATGATTCGGAATCCATTGTATTTGCAAAGCAGTGATCTCAGGAAGGCTATTTTGGTGATAAATAGCTAGAAATGTGCTAGATAATTATATAATTCATCACTGAGTAACTTCTTGTTGAGTGTAGAGATATGGAAAGTATTGCTCTTTCCACTCGGGTGCCGTGCATGCATCTGTGTGGAAACGGAGTGAACGCCCAGCAGACAGCAGTGGCTGATGGATTTACTGGCGTAATGGAGCCTCTTTTGTTTGACTTTTCGATGGAAGGAGTCTGTTAGGTCTAATATCATCGCTGTATACCCCCCCCTTGCTTTTTCCTCCTGTTGGCTCCCTGCCTGTCTGCCTGCCAAGATGGCAAATCCCACTTGGATTTGAGCAGGAGATCACCATGGCGACGGCGCTCTTGCCACACGTGCCTATAGATCCTGCTGGATAGGGGCACAGCGAGAGGTGCACTCATACGACAAGACCGCACTGTTCGGAGTCTTTCAGCGCCATCCTTCGCCCCCATTCACCGCCACCAAACATCAGAGAGACAAATAGCGCACCGCGGTAATGACCAGCTAAAGCCCGGACCCCCGCCGAGCACGAGCTTTAGCATTAGTGCTAACGCAGCACTTAAATAAGACAGTCGTGCGGCAGAGCACAATGTTCGAGTGCTGCTGGATTTTCGCGACTGCAAAAGAGTCTATTTAGAAGACCACTCTCTGTGCCGAGCGCATGTTGTGTTGTCATTTAGGCGACCTATTTTGACTATTATCTTTTTTGTCGCTGTGTAAATGATTCTCTTCTTCCAAATCTAAGGACCCCCGGAGGTTTAACCACAGTCTATTAGACGGAAATACAAAACTCAGTGGTGGCACAAAGCTGTCGCATGCCGACCCACACAGAGACAAGAGTGATTACAGAAATTGTCAGGAGAAAGTCTTCTGCGCTAGCTCTCCCTTTTTCTATTTTTATTCAGCTAACTTACGTGTCGGTGGAATTTTAGTTGCAGGGTGCAGTGAACAGTGTGCGTGTCTGTGCCTTCAAGATCGTGTGCTAATAGAACAGGGAATGTATCAGAGCCAAGACACCCTCCATGAATGAGTCATCAGCTTTAGGCATCAAGGCCAACACACACACACACACACACACGCACACACACTCTCATAGGTACACCAGACACAGAGGCAGAAAACATCCTACAGTAATTCTCTTCAGCACTATACAGTACTCTGCAAAAGTCAGAGACCATCCTGTGTTTATTTAAAGGTGCCATAGAGTTCATTTATTCAGTATTTGACAATGTTCTCTGATGTCTACACAGAAGGTACAACTTCATGGTCAAAAACTGCCCAGATGCAGCTTTACACAGACGTTTACACCCCTATGATTTGGACCTAGAATGAAAGGATCTGTTTTCCCTTTTTTGATGTGCTCATTAATATTTCAAGGGGATGTAGCTCAGTGGTAGAGTGCATGCTTTGCATGTAGGAGGTCTGGGGTTCAATCCCCTGCATCTCCATTCTGGGGGCAGTCGTGGGCTTAAGGTTAGGGTCCCGGCCTTGTAATCAGAGGCTGGATTCCCTGAACAACAGGACATGACGAAAGTGCCCTTGAGAAAGGCACCCAACCCCCACTGCTCTGGGCAAGTGTGCTCACTACCCCCTAGTGTGTGTGTGTGCGTGTGTGTGTCTTTGTTTCACTTCACAGATGGGTTAAATGCGGTAGACAAATTGCTAATTTTCATGAGCTCTGATTTAAATGGCTGGTTTACAGTGATGCATGCCGATGATCACACAGAAGCAATATACCCAGACAGGAAAATAAACCTNAGTGATGCACGCCGATGATCACACAGAAGCAATATACCCAGACAGGAAAATAAACCTCTGTATAAAAAAGCTAGATCCCAATCATTAACCTGCTTTGCAACCCAATTTTCCACTCGTCGAACGAGACATTCACTGCACCGTACCACCTCTTCTTAATCTATGAATCCTGTTACACACCCCGCAGGTATTTATATTCCCATCATCCTCATGCAACACCATCTGCAGGAGCTTATAGGACACTCCACTTGCATAAGAAAGAAAGTCAAAGGAAAAAAAATTAAAGATAGGCGTTTCCTAAAAAATGTACCCCCCATCATATAAACTGTACGTAAAACTTCCATGTTTGATAGAGACGAGCTTCACTCTTGCTTTAGATCTGAAAAGTGTTCCTGTCCACCCTTCCACTCTGAAGACAATTCAACGCTATCGGTCTGAAAGGATGTGCAGATGTTAAGAAGCTCCTACTGAAAAACAGAAAACAGACAAAATAGAAGAAATTTCAAAATCAATCATAGAAGCTGCTGGCATTCTCAGAACAGTAGACCCACTACTGCAGAGTCCAAGGCTGAAACACTTCAACTTCAACATAAATAGCTGGGAATAAACTGCTATAGGCTAAATACTTCAAAATTGTTTTCACAGAACATGTCAAACCTGCCAATAGAATCATTCTTTTAAGAGATTCAGGTTAAGTTACCACATAATAACAGAAGAGCCAGACACATTGGTAACCTTGTATCTTATAGTTCAGAAATAAATTCAGTTACACAATTTCAGATCCTTGCTACTTCTGGACACTCCCTAAAATAAAGAAGTAGCCAGTAAGGCAGGACGGCATCTGCTGCAGTTTTTCATTAGTCATTTCATATGGAAGGAAGGAAGACGAGTTATATAGAAATTGTGTACAATCTTGTAATTAATTAACTGATGACAAAAGTTTTTGGAGGCTGTGAATATATTGTGCTAGACTGCATCCCACGCTGATACCCACAGTATATAGGAAAGCTCTCTTGTTCAAACAATAGTGGGTCCCAGCTCACAGTCCTTAGCAGACACGAGTATAAAGCAATGACACCACTAGTTAAGCTACCTACTGAAAGGAGGATGGGTCTTTTAAAGAACTATCCCAAAGAATGGGGGACACTCATATGGTAGGGCAAATTCTAAGGTACATGAAACGTAATGTGGAGATGCCTTGTTTTGTTTAAACTGTGACAATATGGACTGTGACAATATTTTAGTTATTGTTATCATTTCTAATAGTACATTTATTATGTTACATTGTAAGCTAGTATTTAAATAGTGTAAAACAAATGAAAACTGAAAAGATGTTGATGATATGCTGATATTCATTGAAATAAACTGACTCGAATTCTTGAATACTTGCATTACACAAGCGTAAATGGGTGTCAGTGGCTGCTGCATTCATGTTAGCCACCCTTCACTTCTGTTTGACGCATCTCGAGGGTCTTCTGTCCTCCTTGGTCTCATTCTCCCAGACAGCCCTGGACATGATTGGACAGACAGGGCGTGTCTGTCTTCCTCCCTTGCTTTGCCTTTACCTCTGTCCATCCGTCCGCTCCCGACCGAGGCCACGGAGGAGCGGGCCTGATTTATTTGGGGGTTAGGGAGACAGAATGAGTGGCATTTTAATGTGCTTTGGAGATGTTTGGTCACAAGTACTATTGATCACAGTGCAGTGGAGCGCTCCCTGGAGAGCAAGGGGAGGCAGGCATGGCTGTCAGTCCAGGAATGAGTTCCTGCATCGGTCTCCAATTAATGATATGACGCCCTGGGTGGACGGGGTCAGCCCATTAAGTAATCTCCCAGTCCAGGGAGATTGCGCCTGCCAGTGGGCCGGTCTGGCTGACTGATGGACGCTGGGTAATTTGGGCCTGAGCCGTGGTGTGTTGGTTTGTCCACAAGGGAGAGGTTGGATTAGGAGTGTATGTGTGTGTGCTTGTGTCAGGGGTCTAGCAGAAGGGGCGGGGTCAGTTGCTTTAAGCTCCTTCTTAATGTTTGGCATGGTCAAGTTCTTAATAGTAAAATAATGTCGTTACATCACTGAAAAACCAAAATTTGAAACACTGGCAATAAATGTCTAGCAGTCTATTCTAAGACTCTCCTATTTTAGAATTTTCATACAAACTAGATATAATACTTTATAAATAATTCAAGGTTTCATTATTTCCAAACAATCAATATATAGCACAGTTCAATCAAGACATTTCTAACAGTTTTGAGCTGTCTCACATCTTCAGTTGAATGCTGACATTAGTGTTTAAAATCTTAATTAAACCTAATAATAAACATAGTCACCTTACATGTTTAAGGTGTAACTTCATAGATTGAGAAGAGGTGGTACAGTGCAGTGAATGTCTTGTTCCATGTGTTGAAAATAGGTCCAAAGCAGATGTTAATGATTGGCTAAAAGGAGTGACTGCATTTGGGTGTGCCAAAGGCCATAGTGTGAAGGAAGTAGCTGATTTTGCAGGTGCATGGAATCGTACAGTCATTCAGGTCTACCAGCAGTGGCAGAAATCCCAGTCTACAGGAAATTCTCCTCAGAACGGTGCCAGGGAAGGCATCCACCAAATCTGGCCCAACTGCTCAATTCTTTGATGCAAGAGTAGCTGAGCATTGATGTGTCCTACATCCATAAACTTGTCCAGTCGATGCCAAAGTCGCAGGTGACTATTCTTTAGTCCGCTGAGCTTATATGTATCATTAAAGTAGTGAAGCTGCTGTTAAAGGGAGCAAACTGAGCAAAAGAAAGGAAATAAAGTAACAGAAAACATACGGAGCTATTCAGTCATCATCGCTGGAGCAGTGGTTATATATTAATCATCGCCAGAGCTTTAATCACACCTGAAAACTCAACCTGATCTGAACCACATTATCATGGTTTGAGTACTAAATTGACCGAAATACAGCACATTTTCTGTCTGAAACTGACCCAGACTGGCCGAAGTGCTTAATAAAACCTGACAGGATAGTGTCAGCTACAGTGTCAATGGTTTGATGGTAGTAACTGCCACCATTACAGCACAGATAAATAAAATACAGTATAAAAGAACATACGATTATATGCTGTAATGATTGATTAAATTCCGCTTTAACTAATTTATTAATGAAATCTTTAGTTCATTTTTAGTTTTAGGATAAACGGTTCCTACACTGTGTGGTTCTGATGTAGCAAGATATTCATTCACCTTTTTAATTGTAAAACTTTGTTTCTTCACATGGAAAACGTTATCTTTTTCACTATTTTTAACTATTTTTTACTTAAATTAAATTTGAATTAATCGGCACTTTTCCAAATTCATTCACTATTCATGTCCGGTTTTCTCACTGAGAAAGGCTGAGTGGGCAACTCCAGCATGCCAGATTGAAAAAAGATTAATGAGGTGAAAGCAGTGATGAATTCACAAAGTTGAAAACATAAAATGGTGAGGAAATTTATGGTAGGGGTTTGTTAAAAGTGAGGTTTTGAACTTGACTTGAGCCTGACACATTTGAGAAACAACATCTGAACCTGCCATAAGCAGTTGGGTCCCATCAGTTTTGGACAAAGGTTTCTAATCCTTGCAAACTGTACACTGTCACAATTTCTATAATCAGGCATATATGAGTTAACTATTGATAAAAAAGATCATGTCAAAGCTTATTCAAGTACTATTTAAGGCTTTAACAACAAACCATTCACTATGGCCAATGTGCTTATGCACCCTGCCTGAGTACTCTTGGGGCAGATTTTAATGACTCCCTGAATGTATCACCAGTGCAACAGTAGGTCTGATTGGGTTAGAGCACATTCTTGAGGAGGCTGAGTCTCCCTCAGCTCCTTGCCAGACCGCCAGTGCTTCAGTGCTTGCAAAAGAACCCAGAGGTGGGGACTATTTGAAGAGGTGTATCTCAGAAATTACTATCGATGTGCAGCAAGATAACCACTATTAACAATGGTCATTTTAATGGCTAGGGAGGACGAAGGCAGTGTAGAGCAGCCCATTTAGTGTCCATCAGTCTAAATGCACCTAATGGACTGGCATCCATTCCACAGCGCTCAGGATTGACCTTGACAGAGTGCTGAGTTTCACCGGTGCCAGTTTCACTTTCAGCCACCCAAAAAGCACACCTCCGCTGCCAGCCCGTGTCATGAATACACTTCAGCTGCTATCTCCCTGCCTAATGCCTTTTATTTCTTCACTGCACACACCAAATCCGACTAGCGAAAAGAGATGAACACTGCTAGAACGAGAATCAGGAGCTTTTCATAGATGAATGGCTCTTAACTAGAGACCAGGAAGCCCCTGGTAGTCCAGTAAACACAGAGCCGGCCCCTACGCCGGAGTGTTTGCGTCGTTTTCCAGTGAAGTTGCGTGTTCAGTGAGGGTGTTGTGCGGTTCTGAGAAATGGGTCGTTACTGACTCCCTGTGGTTCAGCGAGTGAAATAGATTAATCGCCAGCAGTCAGTATTCTGACTGAATACACAGATTATCAGATTACGGCATTCACTCCTTCTGCCAGGTGGATCTATAGAATATATTTTAGCTTCAGGTGCAAGATGCAATTAATCACCCCATAATCTCCCAACTGCTATGTGGGTGTTTACCGCTGCCGTCTGTGTCTACCAGTCATGGGTAGTGGCTCTCTGCCGATGTTTACATTTATATAAGCCTATCCTTTCATCCTTTAATCTTCGGCAGAGGAAAAAATGGCTTTTGCTTAATCCTGCAACCTTTCAGCTATATGTGGAAACGGTACGTGAGCGCTATTAAAATCAAAATGCATGCTCTACTTGCATACCCAATATCATTGGTCTTATATACCTTAGCTTTAGTCTGTAAATGTCCTTTAGAATGAAAGGTTAAAGGTGTATCGTTTGCCCACAGATGTCATGTCATGACATTCCTGTGTCATTCCTACAGTGTGACAGGTATGCCTTTAAACGTGATGTATACTGGTCAATGGCTCACGTTAAATGACTGCAGCCACTTAAATATCATCCCTGTCTGTTCCTCCACCTTAAACCTCACCCTCTCCACTGTCTATAGGCCGGGAGTTACTCTTTTTCAATGAAGGTACAGGAATTCTAATAAAGAAACTCAAGCTGTTCCTGCTGCATAACACACACATAGCACATAACAGCAGCTTCTGCAGGTAATGGTAATGCTCAGTTTAAATAGGATAGGGTTTAAGTAATTGGACAGGAACGCTAATAGTGTTGTGGCTTTGCATGTCAGCACATTGAATTTAAAATGGAAAGATTATGCACCTAAATCAATGTGCAAAATGTAGGTTTCAATTCAAGTGTACTGAGTGAAGCATATAGGAATTGCATACTCTTATACGCATAGCTTTTTCATTTCAGGAGGTCATAAGTAATTATGCCTTAGCAAACAACAAGGCGGTGCACCTTAGTGGAGAAAGCCATGAAGAAAAACTGCTGAACAGATCCAGATCATCTTCTGGAATATAGGTAAAGGTGTCACAAAGACCATTAAGGGCACAAAAAAAAAAATAATAACACCATGACCTCAAAGAGTTTACCAGCTTGCATTATGCGTGATATTGTGATGCAAAGCTCATCACCTGTGAATCATACTCTTAGGATAGAGATTTTTTTTTTGTTGTGACACAAAACGTGCTACTAAAGCAGAAACTGCCTTTTTACTGGGCGTTCATGTAAATAACCTGATCTGAAAATATGGATTTTTATTTACTGAAGACAAAAGCAGGCAGGCCATGTAGAGCATTGTCATGGTACATAACCAAGCTCTAGTAATGTTTATGGGTCACTAAATTTAGCAGTCAATATCATTATTTAAGACATTTGAATTTGGTCTCTCGCTGAGAGTTATGTTGAATGGGAGGTATATATTAAACGAGAATATTTCCTGTTTTGTTTAACCAGTATTCCCTGCTTTAGTGTGTTATGTAGCTTTTTGTGCATGGGAACGGTCTGGAAATCTATAAAGCCCAAAGTACATGCCAGAGGGAAAAAAACTCACATAGAAACCACTTTCTCAGCTGCCTGAGATCCCTTGCTGGAATTCCAGCTGTTTTTGCTGTTACAAGGTGACGTCATCTAGTAACACAATCCTTGTCGGCTGTCTGTGGTGGCGGGACATGTGGCAGACCAGTCAGAGAACACTGGGCTCCCGCTGGGAGGCGGGGCTTAAAGAAACAGGAGCTCTAACGGAACGTTTCATACATAGCATAAATACAGATGTACAGTATTAGAAAAATAGAAGCATGTAAATTTGATCTAGTAGACCCCAAAATTAAAATTATAATTACTGAAAATGAGCGTAATAGGACCCTTTTAATGGCCCTGGAAAACTTGGCATTTAGTGCTTTATCCTGACAGCTGTTGCCCTGGATTTTAAATCCAGTGTACTCATGCACTGAAGCTAAATTCCACTGACTTATGGAATGCACTGTAGATGTGGAAAATTTGACAGTATTGTAGTTCATTGTGAACAATTTCATCAGAATATGCTTTTCTAAGCATATAGTGGATATTGTCAGTATATACAGAACACTGACCAAGTGCATGTTTGATTACCGAGGGAGCATACTTGGATTTAGAGCTGTGCAGTGTGTGGAGCATTGAATACAAGTTGTTGTACTTTGAGAAACCTCAGAAAACTAAATATTGTGATATCATGTAGTATTGTGATTTATCATTTTGTCCATCCTGCAGTGCACTGCATGTATCCTCCTGTTGTAAAACTAGCTAAAGTTTTATAGAGTTGATTCTAAGAGCAGTTGCTGATGGCCTGGTTTTAACATCACAAAAACCATATATAACAAGTAATATTGCGCGTGCTCCACAGAATTTTGGCTAGCTTCTAAAAATAGCCTTTTGCCGGGCCTGAATGACATGCTGTGTTGTGCATGCGCAGGGGCTGCACAGAGACCAGGGGAGAGACGGCTGAATTGAAGCAGGCCAGCTTTTTAATTGGCTCTCTCTTATCTCTCCCCATGCAGTGTGTACGGCTGCCCTCTGGCCAAGAAGAGGAAAACACACGACAGGCAGCCCCTTGAGCCCGCGGCCAAGAGAAAGGCCTTTCTGACACACACCGAGCCGCAGCCCATGGAGGACTGCTACGAAGCCGAGGCAGCCGAGGAGGAGATGGACGAGAAGGAAGAAGAAGAGGAAGAGGAGGAGGAGGAAGCAGGGGAGGAGGAGGAAGAGGAGGAGGAAGAGGACGAAGAAGAGGAAGAGGAAGGAGAAGGAGAGGAGGAGGTGGAGGAAGAATATACAGACAATGAGGAACAAGTAGACCAAGAGGAAGGACAGGTGGAGAATGGAGAGGAGGAAGAGGCGGAGCAGGAGGAAGAGGAAGTGGTAGAGGAGGAAGATGGAGATGAGGGCGAAGGGGAGGAGGAAGATGAAGAAGAGGATGAGGAAGGAGAGGAAGAGGAAGACGAAGAGGAGCAGCATCACATTCAGGATCAAGGTGAGAGGGCAAGTCTCTTCTTTTTTCCATCAGACTCCAGACACATCATCTCCAAGCCTCTTCAGACACGTTTCCTAAGGCGTTTGACATGGTTTGCTCTGTTGTACTTTTAGTCGCTGTTTTGGCTCACAGCAGTTACACTGCATTTGACTATGCTCCTTTTGTGAGGAGGAGCAGAGAGTTAAATGGAAGTGAAGTTAAATAGTGGGCATTATCCAGAAAAGGACCGGAGGGAGGGGGAATTGGCAGCTCTAGCTCTTTGGAGGAAGGTCACCGTAATTTGAGGTGCAGTTGGATGTTTGTACCGCGACCTTCAGTGTGGTCTCGGTATCAGGCTAAAAACAGCCCCTTCAAAACATTGCCTCCGCTCCTCCACATACTTAGATGCCCAGTTTAGTCAGAATCTTTGTTCTAGAAGTAGCCGCAGGTTGTACAAATATACTATACTATACTATACTATACTATACTATTTGATGGGATATCATATGATACAACACTATACTATACTATACTATATGATGGGATATGATATGATACAACACTATACTATACTATATGATGGGATATGATATGATACAACACTATACTATACTATACTATACTATATACTATATACTATACTCTATACTACAATGATATATGATATGACATGATATGATATGATATGATGTGATATGCCGGTCTGTACTATTCTATACCATACTATACTATGCTGCATACAGGCATATTATTCAGTAGGCAGCTTTTGAGGCATGATCAACTCTGGGTTGTTATTTATTTCTTTGCAACTCTCAGATCAGAACTCTTCTTGAATCCACAGACGACACACAGTTCGGCGTTACATGTTCATGTGAGAAACTGTGAGAAATAATATTGTCATTGTCCAAAAAATACTGCATTTCCAAACTTTACACAGAAAGGCATAAACATTCTGAACTGTTAATGTGAATTACTGTAAAGAGATTATATTAAGTTATTTTAGAGCAGCTCTTTTGGCTCTATTGGCTCATTCATCATGAAATTATGACCCTGAGTAGAAGACATTTGAAGAAACTTACCTGTTGATGTGTAATACCTCCATGAGCAGATTCGATTCAGCTTGTATTGGGCGAGTTTCTGGACGTAGGAGACATCAATGGCCAGATTTCGTGAATGCTGTCAGTGGGACAATTCAGATGAGAATGACTGGGATTTTTCCACTGCTGGTAGACATGCTCAAATGCAATCACTCCTTTTAACCAGTCATCATCATCTGCTTTGGACCCATTTTGCACACATGGAACGAGACATTCACTGCATGCCACTCACACCCCGCAGGTATTCATAGCTTCATCATCCTTGTGCAATGCCATCCGCAGGAACCTGAAATCATTTTTGGTCCGGTGAGCTTATATATGTATATGTGTATATACATACATATGTAGATGCATTTTTATACTTAGCTCCCCCATTTAGTTGGGCCATAAAAAGTCATTGAGTCAAAACGTTACATTGTGTGTTTAGTTGTATACCCCACAAAATCAAAGACAGCCTATAGACATTCCAGTCATTGGGGCCAACTATACATACCAAAATGTGCCCTGATGTGAACTCAGTATGTACTAATAAATATGTTGTTAAAGTTTGATTTACTAAGGCTGTGGAGAGGACTACAAACTACACACAGGACTACCTACTAACTGATCATGCACTAAAGGCATGGGAAGCCATCAACAAGCTCAAGCCAGAAGCCAAAATTAAGAGATAGCAAAAGACATAACATGTTGTGTGTTGCATCTTCTTGCAAGTGCATATTTAATCTTGCCCGCTGAAGTATTGTTATCGTCTTTGTTAATACTCCTAAGTATGTGTCTCCATTTAGCCATGATGTCTGCTGTCCTTGTTAAAGGAAGTCTCCCAATAACACACCTCAGAGACATTACAACAAATTCACGCCTGGTTTTAAAAGGTGGAGGAAACTGGAAGCAAATCTGGCCATCACCAGCTAATAAAAATCTGGCCGTGTAATCAGCTAATCACTTCAATTATGTCAAATATCTTTTGTTGTACTTCTCTTTCAGTCTTGGTACATATGGATATGAGGGAGAAAAGCTTCAGCCTTCTGTGTTTTGTTTGTACCTCATGGGCATTCAGAATGCATCTGAATTGGTGCCTGTAACTGCGTAGTACATCAAGCCCTGGATGTCTTTCCAGGTTATGCTCTACAAATCCTGCTTGTTTCAGGGACTTTTTGCCTTCAGTCTTCACTGAAGTATTTTAGTATTCAGTAGGTGAGGTTCCTGTTGGGTGATTCAAGGCCAGTCAAAAACACTGTACATTTGTCCATGAAAAATTCTATGGTTACTTTAGTGATATGCTTTGGGTCACTGTGTTACTGCAATGTGAAGCACAGAGTTTTGAGGGATTTGCTTTGGTCTAAATAGGTAAGATGCTTTTGTACCCTTAATTTACACATAATTTCCCCATAGACATTCACAGAACTCCATGGGTTTTTACAGGCACTGTAATATAGGCTTTTGGTTCTTGGGGCTCATCAGTGGTTTGCATCTTGTGGTAAAGCCTCTTCTCTTTATGGTAGTCTTTAGCGTAGCAGTGTTCCTTAACAGTTAAACAGTTTTTCATTTTAATGTAAGCTCACCGGACAAAAATAGGCACCTTGTGTGTTTAAGATGGTAGGAATTTCAGGCTCCTGCAGATGGCGCCACACGAGGATGATGGGTCTATAAATACCTGCAGGGTGTGTGACGAGATTCATAGATTGGCAAGAGGTGGTACAGTGCACTCAATGTCTCATTCAATGTGTGTAAAATGGGTTGCAAATCAGATTCTGTAGTGTAAAGGAAGTAGCGTATTTGCAGGTGTATGGAAGTCTACAGTCATACAGGTTTACCAGGAGTGGCAAAAATCCCAGTCTACAGGAAACTCTCCTTAGAATTGTGCCAGGGGAGGCATCCACCAAATCTGGCCCAATGAGTGGCTGAACATTGATGAGGCCTACATCCAGAAACTTGTCCAGGTCATGCCAAATCAAATTGAAGCTGTTATCTGTGCTTGTGGAGATATTACTTGGTATTTTTCCAACAGTCATCCACTACCGTCATCTTCTGTGGTCCTGTTGGTTGCTTGCTATTGCAGCCATCATCAACTATGTCTGTGATTGATATGGTCTTATTTCATGACAGCCTACTTTCATTTTCTTCGGTCCCCATAATGAGAAACAACCTCAGTCACCAGATGCAAATGCTACCGACAGAATCAACTCCAGACCTTTTGTTAGCTCTCTTGTGCATGAACTAATGATGCAGCAACACGCAGCTGGCCAAGAAACAACAGGGCATCCAACTGTCCAGTTAGTTTCCATTCAAATAAAATGGTGGGAGTGGGCAAAAATTGGGCATGCAATTCCTATGATTCATGTAATGCAAATAGCTGCAAATGAAAGCAAATTAGGCACATTGTCAGCATTTGATGGTCATTTGATTGTATCACTGCCCAGTTGCTTATGGGTTGTATGTATGTTTTTAAACAGGCTCAACAGAAGCTTCTGTGCATCCCGTGCTTTTCCAAGTATAGAACACCACAGTACAGAACACTGCAGTCTTGTTAGCTGCATTTTAAATGTGCAGCAGAATTACATTAGTATCTAGCTGCTCTGACTGCTATGACAGCCTCCTCGTGATCATAATGTCTGAGGTTCTGTGAGAGTGGGTGGGTTTCCCAGTGTTCTGCCTAAATGAGATTAGTTGAGTAATGCCTCAGCTCTTCCAGACACTCTGAAGACCTGGCTGGACAATACTTAGCCTCGCTCCACCCTGTACCAATCAGATCTGACAGCGCCTTCAAATCGAATTACAAATGGCGATTCTAAAGTGATTGACTTTAACTCTTCATGGTGTGCTCTGTTTTCACACAGAGACAGCAGAGCCTGTGTGCTAACAAGTAAATAGTGAGAAGAAAGGAGAACGAAACAACAAATAAAAAGTAAGAGAAAGAAAACTGAGGAGGTATTTGTGAACAGGAGAAATAGAAGAGAGTCTATATACTGTCTCATGTACAGTACAAGCAAATGTCTTTAAAATCAGAGGTGATTTATAAAAGCATCAGTCCTCTAATTCAAGACATTCAGGAATCAAGAGTCAATTCCAAAGCTTTGGACTGTATATACACACACACATATATATACACATACATGAAGTTAATATGTCAAGATCCCTTGTTGTAACACCAGTCATAATAGTGCATTACATCCTTAAAGGCCCCATAACCTTAATTTATTTTACCCAGGTCAACAACACTGGTCATAAATATTTTCTGAATGAATTATATACTCGTTAGCTCTCTTAATGCCTTAGAGTTAAAGGAGATCTATTATGCATTTCCAGTTTGTCCCTTTACCGTAATATGTTATGTCGCCTTTTGTGCACGGAAACAGTACATGCCCCAAGTACACGCCAGAGGGAGAACTTCTCTTCCGCAGAAACCACTTTTTTCTCAGCTGCCTGAAACACCTCCCTGGAATTCCAGGCCTTTTCTCTGTTATAAGAAGATGCCTCTCGTAACACAACACCCTCACACAACACACAGAGAGCGAAAACAGTAAAAACTGACCACTCTGAAACGCTGCTCCAGCCTAGCTTGCGAAGGTGAATCAACTTGTTCTACCTGACTTTTAGTATCAGATTCTGGCTCAAACTGACTAACAACTCGGAACAGAGTGAGTGAGCTGACCAATCAGAGCAAACTGGGCTCAATGGGAGGTGAGGCTTAAAGACACAGGAGGTCTTACAGAGCGTTTCAGACAGAGGATGACTATAAATCTACAGTATGAGAAAAAATACTGTGTTTTGGGAAAATTGAAGCATGTGAGTCTATTCTACTAGACCCCAAAAATAACACTATAAAGCAGCATAACAGGTCCCCTTTAAACAGGCTGTTTAAAAATTCATTTTTCCATGAGCCCTTTATACTTATTATACACTGTACTTATTATACTGTCAAATTTTCTTTCCATGTATTTGTACTTTTGGAATCAGAATCATAGATAAGACCAGAAAATCATAATCAGTCGACTCCAAACTGCCCCTCTATGTGCCAGTATGGCCTTTGGTGAGGATTGGAACAATGACAAATCAGCAGTGATCTCTAATCCAAAATTCCATAAGATTCAGGCGGGGAACGCTGTCTGATCAAAACGGTGGAGAAGGAGATACTGAGGTGTGAGCTAAAATTTTATTTATTAAACATCTATTTATTATTAATTTAACTTCACTGGGCTGCATTATGCTTGTAATCTGAATTCAGATACTGTAGGCCAGCAAATTAGCTCATTGCTCAAAAAAAGTACAACTAATACACCATGAATCTGCATTTCACACGTCTTGAGGAGGACAGCAGGAGGAGTGTGGCCTTGAGGAGGACAGCAGGGCTTATGTGCAGCTTTTTGGAAGTGGCTTATGGAAAGTTTGTAGATTACTTTTAGTGATTACAGATTTTCCAACAGGCCTATGACACTGGCCTGTACCTTTCATAAAATAACAAAACATGATCTGGCCTTCTTCAGGTATTATGCTTCAAACCGTGGAACTCAGTTCCACACTGAGTGCACAGAATTTCAAAGATCTTTTAGTGTTTAATTAAATTAATTTTAAAAAATGTCTCTTTAGTATTAATCTTTTTTTTTATTTTTGCCATTGATTTTAAATGAATACTCATGTTGTTCTATGACTGTTATGTTTTAGCATTTGTCTGTTTCCACCAGAAAAAGGTTCTCTAAATGAAGATATTATTATTATTATTATTATTAGCTACTCTGAGACATTGCCCTCTACAGGCAGGAGGGCAAAATGTTTTTTTTGTCAAAGCCTCTCATCCATTGGGGAAATGGTAAAAAGACAAAAATTATTGCCATCTAATGGCAGGAGGACAAAATGCCTTCTTTCTTTCAAAATGCGCCCTCCCAAGGAGACGTGTCAAAAGATTCCAATCTCTTAGATGTAAGTGAAGTGGCGTTGTTATCATTTTCAATGGCATGCACATCGTAGCATTGCTAATCCGGTCAATTCGGCGTCGCTGTGCCCCCTCCCCCTTTCAATCTGTTTCACTTCCCAGTCTCCTTTGTGTACCTTGATTGCTCTTCAAATTGCTTTTCCATGCCACATTTAAATCAGACGAAAATAAAACCCTCAGCTCTGACCTGAAGTAGGTCTTGCTGTGGAAAAACACACTTGTGACTCCATCGGGAGCCTCAATGTCCAAAGCAGCCTTTATGGCACACGTTAATTTCCTGCATTATTCCTTTAGATGTCTCTGCTTTGCAAATCGCATGGTGTGCCTTGACATCAGTGTTGACGCTATGAACGGCCCTTGAAACCCATTATGATAACTGGTTTGTGGGAATGTATGATTCAGGGGTGTATTCTCAGTTGATATGCTCACTTTTTCCATGACATCAAGATCACACTTATTATCTGGGATCTTCTAAAGCTATTTTCTGCCACCCCGCTGGGCTACAGGAGGTAAATGTGAGAGTGATGCTAGTAATGTGCTCTTGACAGTTCAGGGTGCAGATGTGAAAGGAAGGGTAGCAGGAATGCTTGTAAATTCAAGTCTGTGACAACAGTAAGCTTTTGCAGTGTGCCTGCCTCAACTAATCCATTAAAAAGACTTTTAGAGATTCTGTTGATTAGTGAAAAAGAACTGAATGAAATAATGGAGGATTTTGGTGAAATAATGTCACACAAAGCCTACAGATTGGAATAATTAAAGAGGTTATGTCATTACACTTAAATTTAACTTGAAACAATCATAAAGATGCTGTTGAAGATAGTGGCTGATGTTGCAGATATGATCTGCATAACACACTTTTATTTCTTATTTTTTCAAATATATAATATACGGACAACATATAAGCAAAGGTTTCAATAGCCCTCCGGATCTTGTTGATCTTCTAAGTGAAAATAAGCTAAACGTCCTCTACAAACGCACATTTGTGAAAGTCCGTTACATTTGATTTGCTTAACTTAACATATTGGGGGAAAAATTAAACATAAAATGTGGCTTGTCTGTAAGTTATGGCACATTTTATATATTTTTTTAATATATTGGACTCACTTACATAAAAGCTGTGCATTAAAATTTGCAGTAAAATGCTGTATTTGAGTTTATAAATCTAAATATGTATTTTAGTCATGTAACTATTATGGCTGTCAAAAGTAGAAATAAATATTTGGATCTATAACCTTTTATATAGATATAGTGATAATGACAAATTATTAACACCACTATTTTTTCAACTATGTGAGTGGGCAAAATACACTTCATGAAAATGTGTTTATCACTTATACTAAATGATTTAAAGTCAATATTTTCATTGTGTGAACAGTTGATTTTCATAAACTGAACATGAAAATCAGGATGTCCATAAAATGGACAAAATTATTATCAGTGTCCGGCGAGATCAACTGTGGCTGCAACTGTGACTACATTGATATCTGGACATTCTTAGTTTAACCATACCTCAAATGAGCTGATATTGATACTTTTTTACTTTTTATTAATTTAGTGCATAAGCATTCTAAAAATATTATACATATTCTCAGTACTTGTATTCCATTACAGACCCAATTTTGTGTGTATATCATATATAGAGTTGAGAATTCTTATACAAACTCCTCCATGGTTAAAGCCTCTGACTTTCATTCATACAGCTAGCTCATGGATTCCTAGAACTAGAGCATTTCACTTCACTGTTGCTTTTGTTAGTGTGTTGCTCATTTATTTATTCAGCAAACACTATGCAGCACAGTCCACCAAAGGTATTGCTTTAATAGTCATTTCAAAGCTGTATTTCAAAGACAGGACTGCAATCATGGATTCTACCATACATAGAGTGCATAAGCAGCTTGGTTTCAGCCTGCACTGAAATGGATAATTCAGCACCTAACTAGCAAAAACATCAATTGCTATATGAGTGGTTATAAATCTACATATATAGGCAATGTGTACTAACTCTCAGAACTCACAATTCTAATGTGTTCCTGTTTCACAGAAGGCAACCAGATAAACGGCGAGTACATTAAACCAGGCCCTGCGGTGGAGAAGGATGACAACAACAACGATGAATACGACAACTACGATGAGCTGGTGGCCAAATCTCTGCTCAACCTGGGCAAGATTGCTGAGGATGCTGCCTACCGGGCCATGACAGAGTCCGAGATGAATAGCAACTCCTCCAACAGTGCTGAGGAGGAAGAAGAGGAGGACGACGAAGAAGAGGACGATGAGGAAGAAGAGGAAGAAGATGATGAGGACGATGAAGGTGAGGACGGCTCTAAGAAAGGCGAGCTGAGCCTGGACGTGGACAGTGATGTAGTGAAGGAGACGGTTGACTCTCTGAAGTTGCTGGCTCAGGGTCACGGAGCTGTGCTCTCTGACAACCTTGACGACAGGAGTTATCAGGACGATATCAAAAATGAGGACTTGAATATGAGTGGTCTCGCTGGATATGGGTGTAATGGCAACGCTGGCCTTTGTGCACAAAGCAAGCCCACCAGCAATGGTCAGATGGTTGAGGAAAGTGACGAGGAGGTGTGTCTGAGCAGTCTAGAGTGCCTGCGCAACCAGTGCTTCGACCTGGCGCGCAAACTGAGCGAAACGAAGCCAGCCGAGCGCCTCAACCACATCCAGGAGGGCCACCAGCTGCACCATGACTCCCTGATACACCAGGGGGGCTATGGAGACTGCCAGGAACAGCAGAATGCCGAGGAACGGCGTGTCTTGGAGCGCAACTACTCGGACATGGTAAACCTGATGAAGCTGGAGGAGCAGCTCAGCCCTCGCTCCAAAGCCTTGTCCAGCTGTGCCCGGGAGTGTGACAGCTATCATGATCGGGATGAGGACACTACCTCCATAGCCTCGGACCGCTCTGAGGAAGTGTTCGACATGACCAAGGGCAATCTGTCGCTCCTGGAGAAGGCCATAGCACTGGAGTCTGAGCGGGCCAAGGCCATGAGGGATAAGATGGCCTCAGAGGCAGCCAGGAGGGACAGACTACAGCTCCATGAGAACCATGGCCTGAGGCTCAGCTGTGCAGAGGAACGCAAAGCGAGGCTGCATCATGACAACCTCAAGAAGCCCTACTATCCTAAAGGTGAGTGAGCATATTTTCATTATGGTTCTGTGACAATGGCTGATGTTTTTGGATGATAAATGCTTAAAAATTAAGGTACCAGAACGGGTTCTTTCAACTGTTGCCATAGAAGAACCACTTTTGGTTTTCAGAAAAATCATTCAGTATGCAGGTCTGCATTCCAGCTTTCAAATGCATAGTAAAACAGTGTTTCCAGTGGTTCCAGCAACTGTGGTTATGTGCAAGTTCTTGAAGATGACCTGACATGCATGCGACGTTGGTCACCATGCATGGTGTATACAGTGGAGGAATCTGAACCTTTATTAGCTCTCTGTAGAGCAGTTTTGACAGCCCTCTGTCAGCTGTACATGGCTGTAGCCTAAAACGTTCAGCGACACTGAGTGGAACTGGCTGTGCCCTATTTAATGAGGGCTGAAGTTGTTGTCCCACTTTGCCGGTGCCCACCAAACCCCTAGAAATGTTACCAGGGACATCAGGCTGCTACGTCAATGCTACATAAGCACTTGCTGGAGAAATCTGTCGCCTTTATCACTTATCTTTTATAGATATGCAGTTTAATTTTGTGATATATAAGCACTTTTCTAGTCTGGCTTTTCCATCCTTTTCTTTTATGTGCATTTTACGAAAAAGAGGTAGATGGAAACCCACTACTTCTTCCTTGCTTCTACATTACTCACCCATTCAAATATGTACCACCTGGAAAGTAGAAGAGAAATCCAATGGTCAATTTCAGTCCATACTTATTATAGAAAGAAATAGCCAGTTACAGGGAACATCATTTAAAAGGCCTGCCGCTATCCATGTCTTTGTAAAAGGGAAAGCTTATGCTTGATTATGCTTGATTATTAATTACGCTTGATTAAAATTGCGACCAACTACTGCTGTTAGACCTCAAAACTATCCAGTGGAAATTATCCAAAAACAAAAAAGAAAATAAATCTTTATGAAACAAAAAAGTAAAGCTTATAGAGCTGTTCCTAAAGGCAAATCAGGTCTGTTCTGTGTGTCTGAGGTTCTTCAATGCAAGTAGCTTTACGTATCAGTTTAATATAAGCATGATTAGATACTTTGACAGGATAATCTATAGAGAGAATGTATGTTTTAAATGCATGCCGCATAATTCATTCTGTTAGAATAACGCAAGTAATCAAATC
Organism: Semaprochilodus insignis; assembly: GCA_034552555.1. Lineage (NCBI taxonomy): Eukaryota > Metazoa > Chordata > Actinopteri > Characiformes > Prochilodontidae > Semaprochilodus > Semaprochilodus insignis. Next base: position 27,647,410 of record CM067483.1, on the reverse strand, counting down.
CTTAATAGGTCAATCATTATCCTCTGTATTACGTTTATATATCTAATATATCTAATATATCTAATCATGTTCATATTCTAAACACTTTTTTCGAAACCTGTGACACGGCTGCTGACCTTGGCCCTGAACCAGGAAGAACACTTGGGGTCTTCTATATGATGCAATACCCTGGCCCCTCTTTCACAAAAGCATGTCACAATAAAAGCCCTTTGCTTTTGGTTGTGCCACATGAAATCTGAGTATACTTAAGGACAGTAGTTCTTCAGTGAGTTGAGTACTTTAATAATATAGTTTTTGTTTTATCGTTTTATTAAGTATGTTATGTAACATTTTCTATAACACTTTACCTTTTCTGAAGTTTAATTAATCAACATTTTTACTTTTGGAGGCAAAAAGGAGCTAAAATGAATTTTATAGGGATATGTGCACTAATACATATGCACTAAAAATAATTCCACATAAAATTGAATGATTTGATATATGTTTTGGGGGAAAATAATGGACTGCAAAAAGACATGTCATGTTGTGTGTGATGTCACTTGTTAGTAATAGTGTAGTAGTTTGAGCATGCCGGCTTCTTTTAGCGAGCTTCTGTCGTTTATCTTAAATGAAGGGATTGGCCGATCCTCAAGGATTCCATATCAGTATTGTATCAGGAAGGAAAAAGTGGAGTAATGGATGTTGAAGAGTGATAATGAATCCTTTCGAAAGTGCAATTTCATGCCTCAATCAGATGTTTAGAACTTGTTTCCCTTCTCCTCCTCCTGTTTCCACTAATTTTTCCCATCTCATTTTCTGAGACAGTAGTGAATTGGAGGGTCTAGTGTAGTGCAGTAGTGCAAATAGGTACATTTGTAAGACTCTTGTGGCACCTTGTCGTAGATGGGTACTGCCCTATACAGTATATACATACCGTAGGTACTCTATAATACAGTGTTATTATATAAGCTTCTGTAAAATAATGCCGTGCAGCTGGAGTGGTAGCGCACAATTTGCTGTTGTACATTCTCTTGCTCACATGCACAGAGAGGCCTCACTGTGACCCTGGGACAAGCTTTCTCAACCAATTTGAACATTTCCATCCCTGCGGTGCAGGCAGCAGTGGCTTATGTTGTTCAAATAGGCCAGCATGGCCAAATCAGAGCCCGGGCCTGTCAGGCATAAGTAATGGCAATCTTCACGGGCCGGGAGGACAGCAGATCTCTTCCCTGGGATGCGGGCTGTGCTGAAGCTACCTATTTATAAATCCAGAGAAGGATTCTACTAGGAAATATCCTGTAGCTTTAACGCTGGAGAACAAGCACAGAGTGAAGCACCTGAAATAGCGTCTACCAAATTAGCCAGTGCAGCGTCAACAGGGTAGAGTTAGTGAATGCTGCTACTAAAGCCTGTGAAAACAGCAGAATGTTTTTATGGATCATCATGTACTCGAATGACAGTAATAGTAAATGCAACATATAGAACATCACTGTGTGCAGTGTCCAAGTTCTCAAGTAATCTGGAGAAGACATGCTAAAATTGAGCTTAATGCATGTCCAGAGCCATGCTAATACAGTGCTGACATTAGCAGGCGGATCATTTGTTCTTTAGGATCATTTTGCCACCTTATCATGACTTATTATCCTCTATTTTATACACAGACACCATGGTAGATGTTTCATCAGGGCTACACATCTAAACTAGCTGTTCTCTCGTGCTGCGAGGGAAGGGAAGACGCTAGCAGCCCACACCAAAGGACGTCTTGGCTGGCATGCTGGGCAGACTCTATCTCTCTAATGTCGGAATAATGAGGGATGCACGGCCATTACGTCACGATAACATCTCTCCCCGGCGCAGATAGCGGCAGCCGCTGCCTGACCAGGGGGCATTATGATTTATAAAAGTGTGCCGGGCTGACAGTTATGGAAGGAATTCCTCCTTAAAGAAGGCACGAGGCGGAGATGGAAATTGAACAGTATCAGTATGACCGATAACGAACGACAGGACCACTGACTGCACATTAATTATCCCCAGACGCTATGGTAATGGGGGCCATTTGCTATGCAAAGCGTGGCCTGTCCCAAGCCACAATCGATATCCTGCGCTTTCTAATGTGCATTCCACTCCTCCGCGCCGCTCTGTTTAGACTGCTGTGAAACAGCTGCAGCAGGGAGTCTGGCAGCAGGACGTGTATGTAGGTTGAGGACGTGGGTTTTTTTGTTCTTCACTTAGCGTATTATCGCTGAAATGGTAACTATAGGACAAGGAAAAACATTCTTATTATTAGTGCGACAAAATTATATTCAACATTAATTAGGACCCTTTCTGTTAGTATAATGACATTTTATTTTTCACCAAAAACCAAAAAAAGTAACAGGCTCCTGAGCATTAGCTCCATTGTGGGAGTTAAATACCTATGGATGCCACAGCCATCCGTGAATCCAAGACACCACAACTGGTCTTGCTCTTTGTGGGTGGGTGGGATGGTCTTCCCCCTTCCAGTCACTCAGTGCAATGCAGGCCGCCTGGTAGCTGATGTAACAGAATAGGAAGTTAGTGTTCACCTCCAAGCATGTTGAGCTGTCCAGTGGCATTAGTGCAGTTTAAAAAGGTGTGGCGACTCTTTACATGAGTTTTACCCAGAGAAAGCATGTGCTAGTCCTCACCCACTCATGGTGTGAAAGGGGAAGATCTAACTAGCAGAGGAATATGACATTACTAAATTGGGTAAGACAATAACAAAACAGTAACATACAATAGTAATGATGCATGACCCTTATGTCTTATTTGATGTTACAGTTCAGGTTTTCTCACTTTGTTCTCAATTAAGAGAACTGCTCAGCTAAACACAGTAGCTTGTTTTCTGGTGTATGTATATTTTATGTGCATTTTGTCAACTCAAATAAAATTTGACTCATAAGGAAGCAACTGATATTGAATACAATTGCCAAGCTACACATGAAGTCTGTATGCTTTCTTAATGTTGTATATATTTTATGTATATTATGATGAAAATAATTCATGTTTAAGCACAAATATTTCATATGACAGATTGCATGCTTTTTGTCCACATACTATGAAACATGACAGAGGGCAGCAGGTACAGATAAACTTAAACTAAGGAGTAAATTAAAACACACCTTTATTTTAGCCAAGAAAAAAACTAACAGTGATAGTAGACACTGATGGTAGTAGATAGTAGTTCTCTCTCAGTGCTTTCATGATGTGAAATCCAGAAATACAGACACAAAATTAAACTAAATAGCAGCAAGACACTGCTCAGCATTAAACCTCTCTGCAAACTTGCTCCATATTTCTCAAAAGGGTTTTATGGACGTGACCAAGAGAGTTTCAGTCTCCTGTACGGAGTTGATGGAACTGCAACTTGAACAGCTGGGTGGAAACTTGGCTTGTGACACATTTAAAAAGTGTTTGAGAAAAGTATTTAAAAGCTGGGATGGTCTAGGAATATCATAGGTTCATAAAAGATGCTTCGTTATCTTAAGGTACATGTACTGTATATGAATACTAAAATTGCTCTGTAGTATGTTTGTATATTTGTTTTTGGATATTCATTCCATTTACAAGCCAGCTCAGTCTCTCTGTCTCTCTCTCTCTCTCTCTCTCTGTGTCTCTCTCTCTCTCTCTCGCTGTCTCTC
>CM067483.1:27626311-27641311 GCA_034552555.1 Semaprochilodus insignis | reverse complement strand
TGAGGCAGTATTTCCTTGAGTGTGCCCATATGTCTGTATGTCCTGGGATGATGAGTTGCTGTTCAAATGCAATTAGTTACTGAGTTCCTCATCAAACGCAGTGTGCTGTTGGCTACAGTTACAGTTCCTTCTTCATTCACATTTGTGTGTAGATTCTTCAAGGTCAGAGAAGAAAGAGAGCCGGTGCCCAACGCCAGGTTGTGATGGCACAGGTCATGTGACTGGACTGTATCCTCACCACCGAAGCCTGTCTGGATGCCCTCATAAAGACAGGGTCCCTCCAGAAAGTAAGCTATCCAGTGTTCTACACACACTCCTCTGCCTGCTGCTGTCTTGGTGTAATGCTCCTTTTTGTTCAGTCTCAGTGTTGTGATCACTGGGCAGGATGTGCTCAAGGCCTTTTCTTTGAGTGGCATGGCTAATACTTTCACACTTCTGCATGGATTCATTACAGTAGCTTCCTTTCTCCTCTCTCTGTGCTCTTGCTTATAGCTGCTGTCGGAACAAAACCTCTTCAAAGTAATACGTATACAGGAGAAGGAAAGAACATATTTTATGTTTTTCATACTTGTTCAGTGTGACCAGACGTCTTTCCAGGTCTTTTTGGCCCATTTTTTTGGTACAGCCATCATGTAATTTGCATGCAAGGTCAAGACCAGCGGGTAAAACGGAAAAACAAAAATGGAGACATGAGGTTTTGTTCCAAAAGCAGCATTATGCATGATGTTGCGCTTCCATTGATGATTCCAATGACGGTAGGCGGTTGCTGCGGGTAACGCAGTAAAGCATGAAAGGATCATTTAAAGGTCAGAGTTTTACAGAACACATCATTCATCTTTGTGTATTAACGTCATATGCACAGGCTAAAAAAGTCTGCTTCAGTGTTTAGGTCTCAAATGTAAAATCAACATTGCACTGATGCTATGATGAAGATATGTATAGATAGATAGATATATTGCATATTTATTTATTTATTTATTTATTTATTTAGAATATATATTTGTAATTTTGTTTGTTTATTTATTTTGTTTTGTTGGTTACAGACCAGTTGCCAAAATAAGACTCCAGCACAACCTGAAAACTTAATTAACACAGGAAAGTAATTTACGTAAATTAATTAAACTGAAATGCAAACACAACATATTAATACAATAGTGCAAACCTCAGCTATATTCATTTTAAACATTGGTATAGCATAAAATCTTACTGTATTTAGTTCACGTTGTGTATTATCTCGCAAACCCCATTTAAAAAACTGAATATCAATAGGTGTAATATATGTGTGCAATTTTTTTCCATGTAAATCATGGCAATACTGTAGCTTGGGATCATCATTTTATGGTGACTTTGGAGGAAGCGTAAATATAATGCACAAAAAATGCTGTTTTCTCTAATTTATCATCTCACTTCTCAATGCATGAACATATTTATTGTTTGTATTTAATGATAATTAAGACCGCATCTCATGCCTTTTTTTTAATAAGCCGGTTAGATTTGTTTTGCTTTATTTGCTCAATTAAATCCACTTGAATAAGCTGTAATAATTGCAGTGCAGTCTAGCTTGCATATCTGCAGCGAGGGCTGTAAACAGAAAGGGTGGCAATCTTCTTCTCACTCACTGCTTTCATTCACCTTGTGCAAATCCCCCAATAAAGCATCTTTTACACGATTCATTAAACCTCAGAGAGGAATCTCACGTTATGGTCGCAAATGACCCAGACGGCAATCAAACCGACTGACAGCTTTAATGACAGCCCAGAAAATTAGTTAACATAAAAGATTTGCCTATAAAGTGTCCAGATGTCAAGAGGTGTAATTCGAGCCGCCTGGGAGGCGAGAGTTCATGGAACGTCGAGGGGCACCTGGAATGACCTCAGGATTAGCTCGTATGCTTCGCCCAGAGGGGAGACTTACAAATGCTGGTTTTAATGGTTAGTTGGTTTGCTGCCCTTGATAGCAAAAGTAGTATAATAGTGCTGAGAGGGCCTTCTATGGCTTAATGTGTCTCACAGGAAGCCTGTGCTAGCCTTCCTCCTTTCAGTTTGATAGTATTGAGAGATGAGGAGAACTAGCTAGTGGGTAGAACTGGGCTTGACTAACTTGGGAGGACAGTTGTAATTCTGTCACTCTCAGATTTATTTGTCCCTTTTTCTTTTATTACACTTACTATGTACAGTGCTCAGACTGTGAGTGATGGCATACTCAGAGAAGCAATAGCCACATTGTGAAAAGATTTCTTGGGGACACGGTCACACAGTTTTGGCGAGGCTGAGGGAGGACACCATTCAGGTGCTCATCAGAAGGTTGTATATACCGGATGGTTGACTAGTAAGTATGACTGCACTTTATTCGGGTGCTTGTTCATAGATGTCAGCAATTTTGTATGATGCTGTATGAAGTGATTAGTATGATTATCAGAGGAATTTATGACTGTAAATCAAATCAAAGAGTGCAATTTGTAAGAGTTGCAAGATATAACTCAACATGCTCACAACAGGTCACCTTTCAATGGCACTGGATATACCACAGGGTAGGTAAAGAGCAGAGAACAATTTATTAGAGGTCTATAAGAAAGAACGTTCATGCCAGGTCTTGTTTTTGATAACCATATATATATATATATATATATATATATATANAATATATTGTCCGGTCTAAGTGATAAATGTGTTATAAGGAGGCAGGGCTTCACTGTATGTGCCGCGGTCTGTTTGTCTGTCTCTCTCAACACACACATACACACACATACACACAGACGGCGGGGAGTGCTGTGCTCTCTGGGCAGCTTATTGAGCACACATTGACAGGAGAAGAGGTCCTTTACAGCTGCTCCATTGCACATAATGCATTTTTTAGCAGCGACCTGTCGATAACTCGACATGCTCACAACAGGTCACCTTTCAATGGCACTGGATGTACCACAGGGTAGGTAAAGAGCAGAGAACAATTTATTAGAGGTCTATAAGAAAGAACGTGTGTGTCCAGGCTTGTTTTTGCACATTTTTAGGACAGAAATGTCCTGACTCTATACTAAAACCGAAGATAACCATGGCTAAACTTCAACACAATGGGCCTGACGTTTTAGCAAAGCTCTGTTTCATTAAAGGTTAGATGAGAGAGGTTAAGGTAAGGGTTCTTACATAGGCAAAATAGGCAGTCATATGCAAAAGTCTGGATTCCTCTGGCCGAATTATAGTATAGCACAAAAATATGTACCTCATATCTCCAAAATGAGAACTTTACAAAGGAAATAATTTATATGCAAGTCAATTGAAATGTAAGTCAATGGAACCAGATTGTTTTCCAAATAATTGTGGGCCATTTCTTTTGGTCCATTCATCATGAAATCTACAGAGAATGATAAGTACAACAGGCATTTTCAAATGGTCTCAGAAGTAGCAATTTGATTGTATAATTATGAACATATCATAATAGTGTTTATGTACCTACTCCACAGCTTTTTCACATCAAATTACTGCCCCAACATTAATGTGAAATTGTTACCATCCTCATGAAATGTCCTGTGTTGGCATCAAGCTAACGGTACCAAGCATTTGTTTTCCTACACTGGGTTCAATACTCCTTGAAGCTTCTGAGACTTTCACTTAATATGTTCTTTATTTTTTAGGTTGTAGCTTTAGTAAATGAACAGAGGAGTCAAGCTGACCAGTCTAGCTGTAGTTGTTAATAGTTCTTACATTGGGTATGTTTAATATTGTTACTTCATAGGCACAACGATGCCTGGTACCATCTATCATTGTGCACAGTGATTGATGCAAGTGGCCGTTTTATTATTGGTGTTTTAGTGTGTGTCCATTCTCCACACACCAAAAAATACACTGCTGAAAGTTGTTGAACTTGCAGATTCCATGTAAATATGCGACGACACATTGCATACTTGCAATTATATCAATATGTAAATCACTGCATTTTATGTTGGTATCTAAAGAAAGTCTGTACATAGTAAGCTCACTGGACAAAAAATGAGTCATCTGTGACTGAAATGTACCTTATAGCATGTAATACCTCCACGAGCATGAGTAACAGCTGTGATTCGATTTGGCATGGACTGGACAAGTTTCTGGATGTAGGCCACATCAATGTTCAGCCACTCTTGCATCAAAGAATTGTGCAGTTGAGTCAGCTTTGGTGGGTGTTTTCCCTAGTACAGTTCTAAGGAGAATTTCCTGTAGACTGGAATTTTTGACACTGCTGGTAGACCAGTATGGGCATACGCTGCCATACACCTGTAAATTCAGCTACTTCCTTCACACTATGGCCTTTGGCACACCCAAATGCAATCACTTCTTTTTACCAATCATAAACAGCTGCTTTGTGACCCATTTTCTTAGCAAATCCAGCAAATCTCCCTTCGAATATGTTTACTTTAAAGGAAGTGTTGCATGCGCATCGCACAGTCATGTTCGACCCTGGAAATGCATCACTTACAATGAGTATAAGTGTATAAGCCTAGGAGTGGCTGTTAGTGGCTCTCAGCAGTGCAGTTTTGCCTAAAACCCCATTTTGTTGAGTTTATAAAAGTTATTTAAACTGTTCTATAGGAGATAATAAGCCCACTTACCGCTGTGGGTAGCCCTGTCCACAGCACCTAGGGAGCAGATGGGGTTTAGGTGCCTTGCACAAAAGCACTTCAGTTGTGTCCTGTTGGTTCGGGGAATCAAACCAGCAACCCTCTGATCACACGGCTGGTTTCCTAACCTCCAGCCCACGACTACCCCCAAGGAATGTAGAAGACGGGAACTCAAGCTGCATGGGCGCTACACATGCATTTTAGTTACTCTCAGGGACAACGCTGTTTGTGATAGACTGTGTTTGGTCACAGTATGGCAAAGTCCATAACCTGAGAGAACATCATACCATTATTCACCATTAGTCTATCATAATATGTCCCTTTAAAAGTCCAACATCAAATATTATACAATAAATACAGAAGACAAGGCCATATAAGGCACATAATATTTATTTATTATTGGAAAAGAATGCATATTTCTTGCCACGGTCATTAAGACATGCACGGATGTATATTATACATGGAGATCCGGCACATCTCCAGATGATCGGCCTGGTCCAATTAAGCCCAGTGTAGAGTAATTAAAATGTCAGCGAGCGGAGAGGATGAGGGTGAGGGTTTAAGGAGGTGATGATGAAGACGTGAAGAGAAAGAGCTTACGTCAGCAGTCATCCCCCCCAACACAAGCACTCCTACGCACACTCCCTGCCCCTTCCTTTTGTCCTCTCTCCACTTCCGAAAGATCATTAACCTAATTGGTGCCAGTGGGGATCTCAGGCCGACGTGGACAGTTTTTATAGCGAGAGTTATTGAAGACGAAGGCTTGTTAAAGACCGAGGCCAGTAACATCACTTCAAGACATGAGGGAGACACTGTCGCTTCGTGATTCCCTCCATTTCTGATCTGATATGTCCTTAGTGCTGGAACTTATTGAAAGGAAAGTCCAGGCATAGTCGTCCTAATAAGATGCCGGCGTAGTAATGTCTTACTCCAACTGGCTTGTTATAATAAGTTCCTGAAGCTGAATGCTTATGCTAAGATTAGCTGACAGCTGGGGACGAAGAGGGAAATTAGAACTGGACCACTTCTTGTAAGTGTCGCTTTATATTGGTCATCATTGCTCACAGTGACATGCTGAGTTAAGGGTCATATTACACTTCTGGCTGAATTGTCCAGGTAGCCGTAAGTCTAGCGATAAATGCAAGAGGCATGTTTGCTAAGACAGTTCTAAGACAGTTAGTTGCGGTCAGTTACTAAAACTTTGGTGGCAATAATTAATATGTACCTTGTCAATGTGCTGTCAGTGATTATTTGGTAACTTCCATAATGATAAAGCATATTTTAAATGGTCTCTTTTACAGTAAAGATAGAGCCTGATAGGGACACCAATGTATGTACATTTTTGCCACATCCTGGCCCCGGGGTTCCTTTAGAAGCTCCAACCCCCAAATTCAAATTGAACACTGGACTAGCAGGCTTGTTTTGCAGATTTGCACTTGCTGCTATAATTCTGACCATTTGCCATCACAGACATTAGCCAAAAGGACAGAACTATTTGTGAAAGTATAAGTTTCTATGCATTTTGTTTTTTTGCCAGCTTCTTGTCTGAGTTGTCATTTTCCACCTTAAATAGTGTTGCAATTACATTCCAGTGTCTCAGCTTGTTTTCGAATTTACGTGTTCCAATTCTAAATGGTTCAGAGAGCTAAATAACATAAACCAACAAAACTTCTAATAATGCTGGGAAGCTTCAGCCGCTCTACTAGATCAAAACTCTACCAAAAATGAAGTTATCAGCTACATGTTCTCTGAAAGAAAGAGGTTTTTGAACACTCTTGATATATTTACCTGTATTTTAGGGTCAATACGATTGAGTTTTACTGTGTACTTGATTAAGCATTGAACTAATCAGTAGATAACTTTGTTACTGATGTAATCAATAGGAACAGCCATAGTCTTTTCCCCTCCCCTCCTGAGCATTCACTGATTTCCGCTGTTCGTTAAATGGCATGGCAAATGTGCATGTTCTTTATTGCCCTGCATGCAGCTTGGCTTCTCAGCTTGAACGCCTTGATAATAATGAAGGCATTCACATGAACTCAGATGACTAACTCAACTGCCTCCCTAACTCTCCCTGTCTTTCACTCCTTCTCTTTTCTGCCGCCAAGTTATTGCAATGTATGAAAATGTTCTTAAGTGTCCTACACCTGGCTGCACTGGACGCGGCCATGTCAATAGCAACAGGAACTCTCACCGGAGGTAAGTGCTTTCAGCCTGGACAGCTATTATGAGCACTCTGCTGTATTCTTCTGCCTACTGCACGCTGGACACCTTTCATTCTGTCCGTCATTCGTTTTTCCTTTTCTTTTCTTTTTGTTTAACTTTGTAAGGGCATTATTTATTCTAGCTGCCACTTTTATTTACTCTATTATTTACACTTTCCCACACACAGGGAATAACATTTTCTAATGAAGCTCATGTATGAAATAAGTCTGCTCCTATAAGTCTGATTTCAGAGTTCTGTGCATGACTAGTGTAATTGTCTTTAATGGAGGGAACATCAGTTTTAAATGCTCAATCATAAACAAACACCTAACAATTTCCTTTATATATATGTAATTACATTGTTAATTACATTGTTAATTACATAGTTCCGTAATAAATTCCCTTCACATTCAACAGTTTCATGCTCTTTCTATTTTAATGTTTTAAATTATAAGAACATAACAAAAATGTTAAAGATTGTTATTTATTTCCATGAAACAAAACTGTACAAACCTTTTGTCAAATTAAATCATAAGAAAATATCTCTTTTTTTTGCTTACAGACAGAAATGTGATCATTTATCTGCATACATAATGAAAAATGTATACAATGTATGCACTATTACTCCATAAAATAACATGCATACTATTATATAGTTATACTGTAAATACATAATTATTAATAATTACATTTTTCCATTTGTTTTGATTTCCAAACATAGCAAAACATAATAAAAATGTAACTTTTTGTAAATGTTATTATTCCCTCCAAATAACTAATATGTAATTATAATGTAATTGCATAATCAAGTGCATAGTAATTATGTATTTTATTATGTTTACATCTGATTTGTACTGTTTTGACAGGTTCTCTAATGGCATTTTTCTGATTGTTTTGATGCCCTAAAACAAAAGCATACCAAAAAAGTGTATAGAAACACCATAACTCTAAATCCAGAATTCTATGCACTAACTAATGCAAGAATTCTTAGTGTACTGTAAGTGAAACGATGATAGCTTTCAATGTTCGATAACACATAGAATAAGAAGATTACCGCTAATCCTGCCCTATAGACGTCCCAAGGCTGATGAGTCCTGATCTCGCAGTCTTTCACCTTAATGCCCATAATTCTATTCTGGGTTGAGGTGCAGTGTAGGTGTGAGTGCAGCCAGCTGGTGTGGGACGGCAGGCGTAGCAGCAGCCATTAGCACCTCGGTGACACCCAGGCAGGAGAGCCAGCCCGCTGTAGCCTCGCCCTCAGACCCAGCACCACCTGCACATCGCGCACAGAAAACACACACAAACATGCACATGCTAATGCACACGCGCAACTCTCACATGTGCACTCACAAGTCTGGAAGTGTGTATACTCTGAGCCCACAGCAATTTGGCAGCTCCCCTCGTGTCATTCACACCCACGCCGCCCTTCCTGCCAACATAGGCACTCCTTACATTGCATGTCAAAGGCTGAAAATACTGAGCTTGATTTAATCTCGCTGGATAGTCGCAGGTGGAGCACAATTATGAGCCTGATTTTACTTCAGCCAGCAGGTCGGAAAGCTACTTCAGTTTTGATTGTCTCCTTTTACAGTGCGGGAGACTAGAATATAGGCCTCCATCAAGATTGCGATTGAGACCAAGCTGAAGCTGAATGACTTCCCCATATGATTGTATTGTGTGGTAAGAGACTCTCCAGTGTATGCACAGTAAAATCTCACTCTTCATGTTTTTATTGATACAGCCTCTCAGGATGCCCAATAGCAGCCGCCGAGAAGCTGGCCAAAGCCCACGAGAAACACCAAGCCTGCAATGGTACCAAGTCCAACCAGGCATCGGACAGAGTGCTGAGGTAATGTACAGCCTATTGTAGACACTTTACACTCTACATGTGGATTTCTAAAGAGGCTCTCTAACCACGCTAACTGCATTTGCCAGCAGTCGTCCGGTAGAGCAGGAAGCGTTCCTGTGTCTGGAAAAATTTCTTTATTCCTTTATTACATTATGCTATATTATGTTTGCACATGATTTATGGCTTTGAATAAACAGAGTGGTTTAACGCTTAGATGTCTGCACCTATGATTATCATTTAGCTCTAGGTTTTCTTTATATTACATAAGTATTAATATATCAGTACATGATTATATAAATAATTGCCAAGTTTATTATGGAATGAACTACCTTTGATTTACATTTACAACGGCATCATTATCTACTTATTATTAATTATTAATATCAATATCTCCTTATTTATCTACATCTATTTACAATGCAATACTTCTCATTTACTTACAATACAAATTTAGAAGTTGCTCTTTTAGTAAAATATTTTTTATGATATATGAGTGAGACGCAAACAAAATGTTAGAAGATAAATATTATATGTATTTATATATTTTTAAATAAACATAAAATCAAAAATATAAAGATGCCTTTGCCTTTTTATCAGTTCAGTTGAGACAAATGAATGTAAATAGAAGAAAGCAGAAGAACATTTATTGATGCCATAACACCTTTAGAGGGCAGCAGTGAGTAATGTTTGTTTATTTGAGTTGTGCGAGTTGGGAGTTATTAAATATTAACAGCTAGAAAGCAACATAGCTAATCAGCCAAAAAGTGACATTTAGAACTGCAGTCAGAGGTAAAGGCTTGAGCAGCCTTGGTCATTAAAATCAGTGGTCATCAACACTAATGTATCTAATCGAGCCAATCAATAACTTCTGAAGAAGCATGTGTGGCAGATTGTGGTCTGACCAACAGTTCACAGGAAGGCAGACCTCCAAGACCAGATGGCTACTGATCTACAAGTTTTATTGATTTTCCATTATTTTCTCATTGAGAAATACATTAACACATCCTCTATAGGCAACACACTGGCGATTCTAATTCTGGCGATTTTAATACATTGTTGGTTTATTTTATTCCAGTATGTTAAACTCAGCAAGTATAGGAATTGTGTTGTTCAAATTTACAGACAAAAGCCATATTTTAGCTAATAAGTATTCCCTGTTGAGGTAGTGTGCTTCCATTCGCAAAATCAAGAAAACATGCAGTTTGTATGACTTTTGCATCCGCTCATGAAATGTACATTGCACCGCACTCCTTTTAGCTATGGCATGATAAACTGACAGCATTGCTGTATGTATTGATGTTGTAGGCCCATGTGCTTTGTGAAGCAGCTGGAGATCCCGCAGTATGGTTATAAGAACAACGTTCCGACCACCACCCCACGCTCCAACCTGGCCAAAGAGCTGGAGAAGTACTCCAAGACCAGCTTCGACTACAACGGCTACGACAGCCAGAATGTGTATGGCAAACGTGCCATCGCGCCCAAGGTCCAGGGCCGAGACACATCGCCCAAGGGATACGACGGTAAGAACAAAAAACACTTCAGCCTTCTTCTGTTCAAACCCTATGACCCTGCTTGGCCTGCCATCTATCCTGTTTCTTTTGAGCTTGTAATTGTAGAGTGACACATTCGTTAGTGAGTGACCATTAATTTAGCCCATAAGGTAAAAGCTAGCAATTTATAATCTGAGCAATAAAACCGCATCTCCATCGTGAATAGCTGGGACATTCAGTGACACCAACACTACACTGTTTTATGAATGCTCCTGATGTCTTCCCCAAGCTTTGACCATAGGGATGGAAATGTATGGAAATTATATAGCAGCAGATGCATAATGAATGGCTGGGTAGAGGCGAGTCAAGGTCTAGTCTTTGGGCCGCAGCTAATTGCAATTCTATGTGAATAGCAGTCAGCTCCCTAGCTGCACTTTAATGACTGAGAGAGGAGGGGGGGATATGGAGAGAGAGAGACAGAGAGAGAGAGAGGGAGATGGCAGCAGGGCTCTCAGTGGGAGATGCCACTTTGATGCCCGGCTGGTGGCTGGGGCTCATTGTCCCTTTAGTCAGATGGAAAAGAGAGCAGCTTTCTCACCTTAAGCTCAAGGATGCAGCTCTCGACCCCCACCGTTCTATTCTGCCTTACATTAATCAGCCAGTCAGAGAAATCATTTTGTGCTGGCATTAAGAGTGATCAGTGAGCAGATAGAAGGTTTATCCCTCATTATTGGACTCTCTGCATGCTACAAAACAACAGATACGCGCACATAAGCAGCTTATAATTGTGAAGGCTTTGTATTGGGTGCTTTAAATCCAGATGTGTTTATTCACATGTAGCCTTTTAAGAGTCAAATTTGAACAATTTATTGTAAAACTGCTTTTTAGTTCTAGTTGCGTAAAAGGAGCATTTCCAGCCTAGAGCTAGCATTTAACATGTTCTTTGTCATGTTATGTGACATGTTGTTGCACAGCATCTCACCTTTTAGCCTTGTCTGTTTAGCAGTATTCATGATGTTCAATCCTTTTTTGAGTTTTTGTTTATCATTTTTCTTCATCAGTTTTCCAGACTCCTGCAAAAAAAACATTTCGAACTGCCCTCAACTATCCACCCCAAAGCCTGTCAAAAATTCCTCCCACCTTTAAGACACGGTGCTGCTTGAAAGTTTGCGAACCCTTTATCTTTTTTTATACATATAGATAAATATCTAGCTATACATGTCTTTGTTGCCAAATGTATATTCTTTCAGGAACTGATTTGACCCCTTTGAGCAGCAATGACTTCAACCAAACGATTCATGTAACTGTTGATAAGTCTTGCACATTGACTTTGAATAATCCTGGCTTGCTCCTCCTTACAGAACCACTTCAACTCTGTTATGTTGGTGGGATTTCTGTCCTGTTCGAATAGCAGCAAAACAGACCAAAACTGTGATACTACCACCACCGTGTTTCAGTTGGAATGGCATTCTTATAGTTGAGAGCCATTTAAGCCATAAAGATTTCTTTTCTTGTGCTTATATGTATTCACATAACGTTATTTCAGTAGTCTTCTGGCTCATTGTGGGTCTTTAGGAAACTTTAAACAGGCAGAAACATGTTGTTCTTGTGGAGTAGTAGCTTACTCTAGGCTGTTCTTCCATACCGTTAATGATGAATGTTTGCCTGATGGTGGATTCATGAACATTGACATTAGTCGGTGTAGGAGAGGCCTGGATATCATTTGATCTTACCCTGGCTTTTTGTGATCTCTCAGAGTATTCCATGCTTACTACTGGAGTAATTTTTGTTAGATATTCACTACTGAGAAAGACATTTTATTGGTGAAGCCCAAACTCATCAGAGATTTGACTTTCAAGCAACACTGTACATCATCAGAAGTGTTTATTTAGTTTTTAAAATGGTCATTCTCCAGGGCCAACTGGGCCACAGGTGTAGGAGGCGAGTGGGCATGTTTACAACAGACATAGTAATGGTTGCATTTGTCATTTTAGCCTGAGTGCCCCTTTATTTCTGATTTCTGTTCTTTTTATAGAGAACAGTATTTCTTTTAGTGTTAGCAAGCTTGAGATGACTTCATTTCACAATGCTGTTTGTGGGAAGTATGTGATGGTTTAAGCATTCAGTTCACATTAAAGTAATTGGTGGCTTTAAGCTTCCTATTATTTGTTACCTATATCAACCTTGTTGCTGTAGTGCGAAACTAAGGAAGCAAGCTTCAGGGACCAATCAGGACTTGGATGATTGATTAACTATTGCTTTGATCGTTTCAGCACTATATCCATAGGCAGTGTGGAGTTTATTTAATCTATCAATTGTATACTAAACTGACTGAAGTTACAACTGGCATGTTTTTAAAGTCTAGCCATATAGCCATTTTAGCCATATATTTATTATACCAAGATTTTATTACAAGTAATATTGAATTGTCCATGCAACATAAAGGGGATCTCACATATTCGGAAGGTGAAAAAGTACAACCAAGCTAAACGCAGATGTTTGATATGACACTTGGAATGTGTTCAAAGCTGTGTGTGTGTGTGTGTGTGTGTGTATGTGTGAATCTCCACAGCTAAGCGTTACTGTAAGAACTCCAGCTCGGCAAGCAGCACCACCAGTAGCTACGCCCCCAGCAGCAGCAGCAGCAGCCTGAGCTGTGGAGGAGGAAGTGCAGGAGCAGGAGGAGGAGGAGGTGGAGGAGGAGAGGGAGGAAGCAGCGCCAGCAGCACCTGCAGCAAGAGCAGCTTCGACTACACACACGACATGGAGGCCGCACACATGGCTGCCACCGCTATCCTCAACCTGTCCACTCGCTGCAGGGAGATGCCTCAGAGTCTCACTGGCAAACCACAGGAGCTCTGTGCACGGGTACACTATGAGAGAGAGTGTGAGAGAGAGAGTGAGAGAGAGAGAGAGAGAGTTTACATTACTGTTCAAAAGTTTGGAATCACTTTTTTCAATATACTGTGAATAATAGTACATAACATAAAACACAACAGAATTATGTTGTGGATACATGTGTACAATGATTCTAATATGATGCTACAGTTTCATTAGTTAGTGCCATTACTGGATTTGGTAAGTTAAATCCCTGGTGAGGCCAGGTCACAAGTGCTTCCAGCCTTTTGAATAGTAGTGTATGTGCATATATCAGCAGATATTGAGCATGCTCATAGAACCTGTAGATCCACACAGTACTGGCTGTGTCAGTGGGTGAGTGTGTGTGTTACATCTATCTGCCTGTCTATTATGATATGCCAACCAGCAGATCAGAAGCTCAGGCTGTATTACAATGCAATTACATCCATTGCTGCATGCAGTTAGTGAGCATCGTAGCCATTGTGCACATCCTAATAGGTCATTTTACCCATGGGTGAGTTAAGGAGGTGTGTGTGTAATGTGGCTGAGTTTGCTGTGTGTGTGTGTGTGTGTGTCCTTGTAAGAGACGTGAAATTGTCTTAGAAAGGAATTGTCATCGGTTTGGATGTTATCAAGTTAAAATGAGATGTGCTTAACTCTAATGTCACTGAATCCGCGATGTAGAGTTCCATAAAACTGTAGAGTTGTTATGCCTCAAAAGCAGACATTAGAGTTAAGCACAGCTCATTTCAAGTTCACAACATCATATGTTGCCATTCTAGTTTGATTTGTGAACAGCAAGGCACTTCTCGGTGAACCTCTAAACAGAAGTCTAGTCTGGCGATACACTACAGTTATGGCAATTGTTAATTTCTCTCCTGTTCCTCTAGTATTCACCGACAAGTGGTTCTAAGTGCAGGCCGTGTGAGGTCTTTAGCCACACAGAGGCTTATTGCATTAAAAACGCACCGTGTCTGCATTCTACTTGGCAGGGGCGTCTTTCCCCCTGTGGCTTTATTTGGATAGGGATAGGTAAAGCACCTCTACATGAGCATTGAGCATCATTTGTGGAAAGGATCACACCTATAAACACTGAGGGTTTAACGGCAACTGAACAACACAATTCCATTGGATCGATGTTGGAATCAGTTATAATTGATATATATATATATATATATATATATATATATTTTGGCCAAGTAGGACCATAATATATTCTTTCTTTCTTTCTTTCTTTTTCAATTCTTTCATTGGAGTGAGAATAGTACTATGTGGCTATATGAGGTGACCTCTAGCTTCTTCTGTCTAGTTCTCCTGTAGTTGGTTCCCATGTTAATACAGGTCAGGGTCAGGCTAAGCGAAGTGCATTGTGAGATATGAGGAAGTATTGTTGTATTTGTGATATGGTATAAATGGTTTATTCATAATTCTGAATCATGCTGACTTTTGCTGAAGTCTGGGATCATGTCATTCTTTGAATCTTTCCCTAATTAATAATATTAGAGTCAGAATTGAACTGTGAAAGCTGGAATATCATTACAGATGAAATAGCTTTCTAAAGAATCACAGTTTGGTGACATTCGTCTGAAATGTGTGAAAGAATCATATTGAATTATGTGCAATCGAAACAAATTATGCTGACGTTTAAGACTTCTGAACACATTGAATAATTTCCTATAGAATCAGTTTGATTCATGGTGAATTTTCAGACGTAATGATGCGCAGAACTGAATCAAACCGTGATGAAATGTGCAATGTCATGACGCACCAATTCACTTTCTAAAGTACCTTAATCAAACCAAATCATAAATAATCTGGCATTACATAAAGATCATGGTGAACTTTTGAGTTCTGTGTTGTATAGACTGACCTCCTAAGAATCAGAATTTTCCATTGAATTATTTTCTAAGGAATACCTGAACTGAGGTGTATATAGATGCTATATAGAACCAAAAGACCATATATATATATATATATATATATATATATATATATATATATATATA
>CM067483.1:27486857-27625937 GCA_034552555.1 Semaprochilodus insignis | reverse complement strand
TGTGTGTGTGTGTGTGTGTGTGTGTGTGTGTGTGTGTGCGTGAGTGTTTATACTTTTTTGCCTTCCAATACTTTATTTCACTCATTCCCCCCTTCCTTCCTTTCTTCCTTTCTTTCTTTCTTTCTGTTTTCTCCATTCCCTTTCTTTATTTCTTCCCCTCTCTCTCTCTCTCTCTCTCTCTCTCTCTCTTTCTCTCTCTGTCTCTCTCTGTCTCGTCTTTAATTGGAGTGATTTGGGGTCGAGTGAGAATAGCATTATGTGGCTGTATGAGGTGACCTATAGCTTCTTCTGTCTAGGTCTCCTGGGGTTGGTTCCCAGGATGATGGGGTCAGGGTCAGGTTAAACCAGGTGCATTGTGGGATAGGAGGCCCACCACACCTCCTATTCATGACCTGATGACTCTGTTCTGAATACAGCAGCTGCATTCTCATTGCTGATGCTACATGACCTATCAGAAACTCATTCAGTATATCATATCGTTCTGATCTGTGGTGTGCTAGGATATCGGAATCATATCCATATCGGCAGATATTTGCTTTTTTAGGGTTAATATTGCTGAGTTGCTGTGCTGATGCTTTAGGGTTGCTGGGTTGCTGTGCTGATGTATTTGTATTTTATCCTGCTGCAGTAAGTAAGTTTTTAAATATTTTTTATGGAAAAAAACAAGATCAATATACTGCACACAAGCTGCTTTATTTACAGAAGAAGCTGATCATAAGGGCATGCAGACTTCTTTATACACCAGACCCCATATGTTTAGACACCATTTAGACCTAGACTAGTACTTACAGTGCAGCCTGATGACAACTGATAACCGCTCATGCCTTCACTCTTAGCAGTCAGTCAGATTGCTATATGGTGAGTAACATGCAAATCAGCAGTAACCACCCGTTGCCTGTGTTGTTTCTTGTTTTTGTGGTTCTACTATGTGGGATGTTGCTCAAAAATAACATTTTTGCATGCCTGTAAACGTCCTTCTAGAGGAATTAACATCCTAATTATTTATGCACTATCACAGAATATGCACTGAAAGCCCTGATATTATCTGTACTTGAATTATCATGTGATATTTATTATCTTGCAGTTAGTTGCTGTCACTTAATCCAAGCAGGTTGTTTGTACTGTCTAGTTGAAAATTTATTTTAGTGAGTAGAATAAATTTAAAAAGACCAGCTATAAGAGAACATGGGGCGGAACCCAGTTCCTCTCAACTTAGTTTATTTCTTTTTATTAGCTCTTATTTTTCCTTCAGATGTTGCTTTCAAATAATCCACATATTCACATGTTATATCTGGGTTAAATGCAACATTGGATGTGCTTTACATGTTTTGGGTGTCTTAACCATGAAGGTATTTAATGAATCGGCTCAATAGTGCATTTTGGTGTAACAAGACAACAATTACTGCCAATTCTAACCTCTACTCTAAGAGTGGTGTTGGAGTATGTAGTTCTGAAGGCTCTTTATTAAAGAGCTTTCTTATATATCTCAGTTTATTTATTAGTTATATCACTGTTGTGAAAGAAGAAATATTGATATAGTTACTTAAACTTAAAAGCTCAAGTTTATGCGACAATACAGTTTGTGTGATATATACTTATACATTATTAAACCTAAAAGTAGTGGTTTAAAGAGACATGGATAGATGTAACCTTACACCTGACTGCCTGTTTTCAGTGCATCTTGGGCGCAGCTGAATTTTTATGTGGACGATCTGAATCTCAGGATCATGACTAGAAAAACCCGGGGCCTTACTGTTTTGATCTCTTTACCACAAACTGCACTTCAGTGCTTGAGCCGTTAACGTCATGCACTGCTCTCATGTCTGTCTCTCTGTGGACACACAGGCCAGGCCCTCACTTACTGGTCCATTACTGATTCCATTCGCAACTTCAGCTGGGTCTTGCCCTTGGCCGTAACCACTATTGCCCTTGACTTTCCTTTAAAGTGCAGAGTGCTGGGTTTAAAAGCTGGTAAAGCGCTGGATGCAGCAGTTTGGATTATGACCGTGTTTGCCTGTGTTTCGGGATTAGGGAGCATTGTATAGTATTGTGAACTACAAAAGTGATGCTGAGTAATTTCCATTATATGATCATTCATCTCACAATCTATCTAACAGGGTTATTATCCGCCAGTGCAATCCTCATTATATTCTGTCTACCTGTTTCTGCAGAGGCACGTTCACCTCCACAGTGTTAATCATGTGATCTTCCACACACATACGTGCACAGACAAACAGACTGGCCAGCAGCAGACAGCAGATAGTGTGTTTTTATGGAACCAGAGCGAAATGAGGAGAGAGAGAAAGTGAGCAAGGAAAGAGGACACCTCTCATGCTGTCTTTCATTTTGTTTTCCTCCTTTTCTCTTCCTTCCTTCCTTTCTCTTCCTCCATTCCTCTCTCTCTCCCTCTCACTTTTCTCTTCATCCCCCTCTCATCCATTCGCTTACACCTTTTAATCACCACCTCTGCTCTTACACCACTTCATCCTCTCTCTATCTTTCTCTCTCTTCCTCTTTCCCTTCTTTATCTCCATCTCTCTCTCTTTCTTCATCTACCCATCCATCTGACTTTTCTCCCTTTCTCTCCCCTGCACTCTCTCTCTCCCTCCGTCTTTCTCCCCCTCCTCTCTTTCTTCCCCTCTGCCTGCACATTCTCTCTCTGTCTCTCTCTCTCTCTCCCCATGTTATTTTTTCTTCCTCTACCTCTCTGTCTGCCCCCTCACTTTTCTCTCCCCTCCGCACTCTCTCCATTTTTTTCTTTGTTTTTTCTCTCTCCTCTCCCCTCCTTTCTCTCTTTCTTTTTGTCTTTCATTCTCTCTATCCATCCCTCTGCCTCTCCTCCCTGCACTTTTTCTCTTTCTCTCCTCTTCTTTCCTCTTCATTTTTTCAACCTTTCTCTCCTCTCTCCATGTCTCCTCTCTCTCCTTTCTCTCTGCTATACCCTCTGCGTGCTCTCCATCTCACTTCCTCTCTCCCCCTGATTTTTTCTCTCTTATTCTGCTCTCCCCTCTGCTGTCTCTCTCTCTCTCGCTCTCTACCTCTGTTTCTCTCTCCTTCTCTTTGTCTCTCATACCCACAATTCTCTCTCTCTCTCTCTCTCTCTCTCTCTCTCTCTTGCTCTCCTCTCCCCTCCGCTCCCTCTCTCTCCCCCTCTCGGGTAGAAGCGGGACGTTGAGGTGGATGATGATGGAGTGATGATGGACGTGAGCGTATGTAAGCGTGTTGGTGGAGGCGGTCGCTCGCTTGGCTCGCTGGAGCCCGTGTTGGGCCGGCGGGAGCGGGAGGTCCTGCCGAGTGCCCGCTGCTGCCCCCTCGACCCCTGGGAGCTGCCCGTCGACTACACCAAGATCAAACGCCTGGAGCACGACAGAGAGGTGCCCACGCGCACCCAGACACACATACACACACACACACATATCACACACATCTGAGACTTGTATAGCAGTGGAGGGGGGTGGGGGATTTTGGGCATATAAGACAGACATTAATTAGGGCTGGGGAAGTTTCACAAAGCTTGAATTTAGTGGAAATTTTCGAATTGTATGTCATATTAAAATAAATAAATAAATAAATAAATAATGTTTTATATTAAGATGTACTTTTTCAGATTATAAGCTTTATTCCAAGCTTTTGTGGGGAAAAACAAGAAGTTATTATAGTAATTTCTCACAAAGTTAAAAGTAAAATTTGATCACTTATTACAGAATCACCATCTACAGCTCTGTGATTAATTTTAGACACTTCTAAAATGTCCTATAAATGATTTGGGTTATATGATGTTCTTGAGTTCTATCACATCATTGTATATGTGTATCAGCAACAGAGTGGGTTTTATATTATTGAAATGTTGTTTTTAAACTCCTGCTTATTGAAATAGTGGGTCAGACTAGAAAACATAAGAAATAAAGGTTACTTAGGACATACAGTTAATCCTGAACACTATAATGAATGCACCTCTGCATCGCAGTGATGCGATTCTACAAACAGCAGTAATCTTCAGATAAGTGTGCTGACAGTTCTCGAGTACGTTTGCTGTGCTGTGAAATGAGTGTTCCAGCGAATCGCAGTTCTTCATACAGCCTGACAAATCAAAGGTGCACAGACATTTCCTGAGCCCTCTTCATCACCATTAGTGGCAATGAATCACGGTTAATAACTAATGACACAGTATCGCTCATAATCAGTTTTCATTCACGGCTGTCTTTTATTTTGTGTTAAAAACTTGCAACTCTAACCCCGTAAAGCCTAACACATGAAATAATAAACATTTAGCATTTTTTTTACATTTTACATGTACATTATTTAGTGTCACTTTCACTGGAAAAAAACATGTTTTTGCCCAATTTAATTTCTAATGACATATCATCACGTCCAGAAGAAAAACATGTATCTCCATTTTTGTCTATTTTTATTTTTATACATCATTTGAACACAGCAGCTGCCATTTGCATTGTGTGAAAATTTCGGGTAAAAAAATCTGGTTCCATTGACTTACGTTAGAATTAAATTCGTTTTTTGTCCTCTCCTGTAACGTTGCCATTTTGGAGATACTTTGGACGGTAACAATATAAAAAATATTTTAGTTCAGTCTATCAGTTATAACTGAGCAGCTTATAATAAAAGCATTTTTATTTTACCAAATGATGATATGATATAAACCACAGTGACAGCTGATGCCTTACAAAACATAGTGGGGCAACAGAACTTTCAAATGGTCCACAGCAAACCTGTAAAGCCTTCAGTAAGCTGTTTGCGTTGTATTTGTATACTTGAACTGCACTTGTTCCAAAAACTTGTTTTGTTCAGTCTTTTTTTTTTTTTCTGATTTCTGATTTTTTTGTTTTGTTATTCCAGTCTATCAGAAGCTTTTAACCCAGTCCTCGGGGACCCCCGATCAATCCATGTCTCAGTTCCATTCCAGTCTCTGATACACAGCAAGAGCAGTAGATTACCTGGCTCAGGTGTTTTGGGAGCTGAAACAGGGCAAACAAAGGCCTGGATTGAGAATCTCTTTACAGTACATGGTAGTACAGCATTTTCAGGTTTTGCTCTTAGTCAGGGTTATCAGATCGCTCCTGAAGACCACCTGTGTTGCAGGGTTCAGCTCAAACTGTAATCCACCACACTTGTTTATATAACCTTGTCTTCAGAGATTCCTGATAAGACAGATTGGATGTGTCAGATTTGGGTGGGAGGTGAAACCTGCAGAAGGTATATCTCCAGCAGGAGGACTGGTTACCACTGCCAAAGACGTATATAAAAAAATAATAAATAAAATATTTATACTTTTATTTTCAGGGGGTCCTTGGGTTATTCTTTTGTTCTGCTCAGGAAGAGGTGGAGGCTAGAGCACTTACTCTAAATGCACGTTCTCAGGCATGTCATGCACATGTCAGTCCATATGCTGCAAAGACTTAATGGCTCCTGGCAAGACACGGACATGCTGAAACAAACACACCACCATTTTCCTACTTGCATACCCGTACATGTATAGTCAGGCTCATATATGTATAGCTACACATTATAAACAGGCTCCCATTATAGACTGACACTTGCCTGCCTGTCACTGACACATCTGCCGTTTTGAAGCAGACACACCAGACCTGTCCTTTCCACTGTTTTATCCTTTCTGGTTAATTATAATGTGCATGTATTATGTAATATAATAGCTGTCATATAGTTAATTACATATTACAGCAAGGATGCACCGATTATGAATTTGGTAGATGGTTGGCTGATTTTTATTGGCCTTTTTTAGCCTAAAGCTCACACTATGCACATGAAGCATGCTAGCGCATTGCCAATACTTTCGATTAGCCAAAGTTGCAATATAAATAACATCATTTGTTCTTCAGAGGAAGAGTCGGCCAAACTGGCACTTAAAATTGGTCAATGAAAAAGTGGTTTCCTGTTCAAATCACACGAATCAAAGAAGGTGCTACAAGCATAATGAGTCATGCAGTGGCCAGTTGCTGATTGCATGTTCGGAGCAATCTTGGCAAACTCTGATTGTTCACTCCTACATTATAGATACCAGAAGATAAAGGGAAACTTTCCTGGTTTCTTCCAGTGTGCCATTTCTATAATAACATAGAGGTGCCATAAAGCGCATTCGTTCTGCATTTTAAATTGTTCTCTGATGTTTTACATAAAAGGTCGGAGTGAAAATGCCCAGATGCAGTTTTACACACCCATTTACAACCCAATGATTAGGTCCTCGAATGAAACAAGCTTTATCTTTTTCAGTGAGGTCATGAATATTTTGATGAGCTCTGCTCTGATTGGCTGGTTTACAGTGAGACACCACAATAATCACACAGAAGCAACATGTCACGATAGACACAGGCAGGAAAATCAAACCAACCTCTGTGTAAATAAACTAGGTTGGCAGACCTTGTGATTCAGAGTTTGCTAGTAGTTAACTTTACCTACACTTGCTACTTGCTTTCGATCTCGACATCAACACAAAATAAATTTTATAACACAAAATAAAAGGTTGTTACTCACTATGAAGCTCTCAGTTTAAGACGATCTGCTTCAACTTGCAACCAGTGATAAATTCACACAGCATGTCTGCTACTTACAGGCTGCTGTTGGGGTTGTGATGCTAATAAAGGTGGAACTGCTCCTCTCTTCAGTGTTAAACACTGAGTGAAGCTGCTCCATATTGTCCAAGGTTTGAGAAACTGTCCTGAGTGAAATGTGCAGAGCTAACAACTCTGAATTTAAAGTTGTCCAGGATCCTGTTAAAGATATGGGAGCTAGCCTTGGCTTCCTAATCACCAGCTTTCAGTGGTGCCACAGTAACGTCCTGGTATCTGTACAAGGAGTACAAGCTTTGAGGTGGAATGGATTATTAGATTAAGAAGCTGTCAAATAGGTAGCAGACATCAGCCTTGCGTAAAGACGAACATCAGCCATGACCATTCCGTTCTTTGGAAAAGGTATGCACAGTGCTGACATCCCCTCCACAACCTGGAGCGATAGTCCGCAGATTTTCATAGCTGTTGCGCTACTGTTGTTGTTTCACTGGGCTAGAATGTGAGTTGTTGTATGTATATTTTAGGGGTGATTTTGGAATTGGCTCATTTTACCGGCCTCTTTGGTAAATGCAGGATTTGTAATTGAAGGAGGATCAACAGTGTTTGAGGTTCATGGTAGGTCAGTTCCAAGTAACAAGTTCTCCTTATTCAACTATGCCAATGTAGATACAGTTTTCCATAAGATAACATTACATAAAAACATTCTTCAAAATTCTCATGTCCCTGCTTATCCAAACTTTTTTTTTTTATCTTTTTTGACCTTCATTTTCTTAATTAACGTAAGGAATATGCAATATGTTTTAGGAAACGTGCTAGAATGTTGCCATTGTGCTTATATATGATTTTCATCATTACTGTATGGCTGGTAATGATAGCAATAGCAGAGCACAACTGCAGAATACATACACATATACACTCACACACTCATGCTCTGGTTGCACCATACTGCCATCTAGTGTATATGTGAGGTAGAACAATTTTGGCAGCTGAAAGTCTAATAAAAAACAGAACAGGAAGCATATAATCCATGTAATCTGGCACTTCACATCTTCACACTTTAACCTCAGATTAGCCCTATTTGTTGCAACAGTCTGTCCCTAAAGAAGAAAGCCTGTTCAGCCTAGTGCCATTTCACGAGTTCTGCGTTCTCTGAACCTTCCTTTTGCATAAAGCATCTGCAGAGGCCGCGGTTGCACATGTATTTGGTGCACCAAGGCCACTGCTCAGATCCCCACGTCTCCCAGACAAAGCCCAATCGACAGATTAATTTTCACTTCCTCTCTGTCACGTTTCCCATGGATGCATTGATTGACTGGCGCAGTTCAACAGCCAATTGAGGTTTCATTATTTGCATACAAATTGGCTGTGTGGAACGGCGCTGTGCTTTCTACGTGAGAGACTGTTGATTTTGTGCAAGCGGGGGAGTGTGTGTGGGGGGGTGAAGACACCTGTGAGTGTGTGTACGCGTGTGTTGACTCTCTCTAAAGAGCAGTGGGAACATTTGATTGTTAGGAACCACGATGGCTGCTGATTCACACACTGATGGTTGTGATGGCTTGTGCAGTTAAATACAGGGTGTAAAAGATGAACCACGTTTGTGGGTGTGCATGTGTTCAAATGAGCTTTGACAAGTTCCTTTATCATGTCTAAAGACACTTGGCAGATGGGGCCACAATTCCTCCATGACTGTTCATCTGTTCCATCTTTTAAAAAGCCCATATAATGGAGAATCAGAAAGTCCGAATTTTTAAAATAATAATAATAATATTAATAATAATAATAATAAATGTACCATTTGTTCCATTAGTCTGTATATGGAAAGTAAGATGTAGAAACATGAACATATCACTACCTATTCAACCTACAGCAGTTTAGCCCCTCATTATGATGAAATTGTAAGCAGTGTCACCTCACAGGGAGAAGGGTCTGGGTTCGATTCCGCGCTGGGGCATCCATCCTGTGTGAAGTGTGTCTGCGTAAGTTTCCTCCCACAGTCCAAAGATACATGATCAGATGAATTGGAGGAGCTAACTTGCCACTAGGTGCGATTGTGTCTGTGTGCCAGCCCTGCAGTGGATTAGTGGTCTGTTCAGGGTGTTTCCTGCCTTCTGCCCAATGAGCGCTGGCATGTGCTCCAGCACTCCCTGCAACCCAGAATTAAGAGGTTTAGAAGATGAATCAATGAATAAACTATTTACTGTTATATTATTTCAAGTCGTCTGGAATCAAATGTATCAGTACAGCCTTACTAAGTACTCTAAGGAGCAGCTGAAGTCTGATATCTCTTGTTGTGGCAGTGGTAGCAGTAGCAGTTGAAGTAGTAGTAGTAGTTTTAGTAGTTGATGTTGTGGCAGTAGGTGTAGTAGCAGTTGAATTAGTAGTAGTAGTAGTAGTAGTAGTAGTAGTAGTTGCTGTAGTAGTAGTAGTAGCACTTGAAGTAATGGTAGTAGTTTTAGTAGTTGCTGTTGTAGCAGTAGGGGTGGTACCAGTTGAAGTAGTAGTACTAGTAGTTTTAGTAGGTACTTTTGTTGTAGCAGTAGTAGTAGTAGCAGTTGAAGTAGTAGTAGTAATGTTAGTAGCTGCTGTTGTTGTAGCAGTAGGAGTAGCAACAGTTGAAGTAGTAGTAGTAGTAGTTGCCGTAGTAGTAGTAGTAGTAGCAGTTGAAGTAGTAGTAGTAGTTTTAGTAGTTGCTGTTGTAGCAGTAGGGGTAGTACCAGTTGAAGTAGTAGTAGTTTTAGTAGTTACTTCTGTTGTAGCAGTAATAGTTGTAGTAGCAGATGAAGTAGTAGTAGTTTTAGTAGTTACGTTTGTTGTAGCAGTAATAGTTGTAGTAGCAGTTGAAGTAGTAGTAGTTTTAGTAGTTGCTTTTGTTGTAGCTGTAGGGGTGGTACCAGTTGAAATAGTAGTAGTAGTAGTAGTTTTAGTAGTTGCTGTTGTTGTAGCAGTGTTAGCAGTAGTGTTAAGTAGTAGCTGTTTTAGTAGCTGCTGTAGTAGTAGTAGTAGTAGTAGTTTTAGTAATTGTTGTTGTTGTACATACATACATAGTATTAGTAGTAGCAGTTGAAGTAGTAGTAGAAGTTTTAGTTGTTTCTCTTGTTGTAGCAGTAGTAGTAGTCATAGTAGTAGTTGTAGTAGCAGTAGTAGTGAAAGCAACAGTAGCATCAGCAGCAGAAGTATTTGTAGTCATAGATGAAGTAGTGGTAGCATAGGTAGCATGTGTAATAGCAGTAGAAGCAGCAGCAGTAGTAGTAATAGCAGTAGTAATAGTAGTGCTCTGCACCACTTTTCACTTGGCCTCTGTGTCAGTGTAAATGAGCAGTCACTAATGTGGATCTGGCTGCTTTAGAGCTGAGAGCGTGAACATGGTGGCAGTAGCTCAACTCACCAGTGTGGCTCTGCTCCATCACTGCTCCTCCACTGCGGAGGGACAAAGGCCAACTGGAAGGCCTCCCAAACCAAGGCGCTACAGCAGCAGCTAGTGCCACACCTCACACAGGGAGCTAGACAAGATTTACCCAGACACCCTCCCTCCACACATCCCCCACGTCTCCCTTTCCCTTTCCCTCTCTCTCTCTCTCTCTCTCTCTGTCTCTCTCCCCATCTCCATTTCTAAAATCTGTTCAAAAAGTTTCCCATTTCAAGATATTACACAGCCATATATGCTGACAAAGTGAAATATCAGACTTGTTAAAGCAGTGTAATAACAGTTCAATAATCTGGCTTTCTCTTTCTCTCTGTCTCTGCAGTCGGATGATCTGGACCCCTTCCAGGACATTTTGGAGGATAGTGCGTACGCCACCGACGTCACCATCCCGAGTCCCAAGCCAAAATTTGCCCCCTGCAAAGAAAGCAAAAAGGACCTGATAACGTAAGCCTGAAGGGGAGGTGACATCACTGCCCACCCCCGCATCCACCTACCTCTCCGCCCACTTTCTGTCTCTCCTTTTCTTTTTCTCTTCTGTTGCTCCGCTTAGAGCGATCAATCCTTAGCCGCATGCTACATAACGCGACGGCCTCCTGGCAGACTCTTTTCATTTCCAGCTGAGGTCCTCGAGGCTAGTGTTCCTCTGGCTTTCCTCTGCTGTCTCTCCTGATGCTTTATTGTAATAAAACATCATTCTCATTCTACCTGTTCATGTTGCAGCTACTCCCTAGGATGTTCTGAGGTTTAGCACGCACACACCCGAGCAGACAGTGAAGCTAAACTGGAAACAATGAACTCTAATCTACTGGCAAAATCAAAGCAACACTTCATTTTAACCCAGTCTCTATGTGGCACTCTCGTAAGCTTTACCTGCATTACTCAGAAATGATCATGGACATTGTTATGTCTCAAGCCTATAAAATCCTTTCGATTTTCGAACTAGTTCTAAATGTAATGCTTATGAAAGTGTTACGTGGGTTCATTTGCCAAGAATACATAAAATGAAGTGTTACAATTTTTCCCAGTCTAATGGCTGCACACAAAATTATGTTTCCTTTTTTGTTGTTCTGGACTTTGGCGTTTGATTCTATCTACTTTTTTCTGGAGACAGATGCCCAACACCAGGGTGTGATGGAAGTGGTCACGTAACCGGTAATTACGCCTCGCATAGAAGGTGTGACTTTATTTTCTCATGGTGGATTCAGTCGTATCAATTTATTGTTTTCAGCTTACCTCGACTATACTGTCAAACAGTAGCTAGGACAGTACCTATCCATGTTAACCCTTTGAGTAGAGTACTTGAGAATAGAGTGCTTGAAAAAGTTCTTACAGAGAGAAAGAGAATAACAAGTGGTATATGAATGATCTTTTAACAGTATGCTATTCAGAGGGTTAACAGTATATAGTCCTGATATCCCCTGCACTTGCACCATGGCTTTTCTGCATTTACAGTTTTTGTGAGTTGACTTGTTTGCATTTTGTATGCTTTTGTTCTGTTGTTTTTTATTCTGCTTCAGTGTTTTTCCCCCTAATTTCCACACTAATGTCCACTTTTACGATCTTCCAGTCTTTCAGGGTGTCCTTTAGCAGATAAAAGCATTCGAAGTATGATGGCGACCAATTCTCAAGAACTCAAGTAAGGCTTTCATCAATACAAAAACATATTAAAGGGGATCGATTATGCTTTTCCGGTTTTCCCTTTCCTTCAGTGTGTAGCTGTATTGTGTGTGTGAAGTCTGTAAAGTTATAAAGCCCAAAGTACACACTAATTTCTCCTATTTTTTTATAAAAAATAAAAAAACACTTTCCTCAGCTGCCGGAAACATCTAGCCCTTTTCCTTTGTTCAGGATGATGATGCAGTCTCATAACACAATCTTTATTGCCCGGCTACCAGCAAACTTGGCATACCCCCACAGCAACTACTAGAGGCTGGAGAGAATTGTGTCTGTAGAATGCAAGACAGGGGCAGAAAGTGTGGGGGCGGAACCACTCTGGTGTTTGGCCAGTCAGAACAGAGTGGGTGTACTGACCAATCAGAGTACACTGGGTTTATGGGAAAGCAGTGCTTAAAGACACAGGAGCTCTAACAGAGCGTTTCAGACAGACACTAAATAGAGATATACAGTATGAGAAAAACACTTGGGTTTTTGGGAAAACTGAAGCATGTAAATCTATTCTAGTAGACACCAAATATAAAATAATGAACACTGATTTTCATTGCATAACATGTCCCCTTTAAAAATATCATTTTGCTTGCTTAATTTAAAGCTGTGAATTTTATGGTGAATTCAATAATCAAATAAAAGTTATTGTAAGGTTCTGGTCTGATTGCAAGTGATCTATAAAGTTATGGAAACTTCTGTCCAACATACACTATCATTCAAAAGTTTTCTGTCACTGATCATGTTAATAGTGGCCCAAAGTAAAAGAAGAACTCAGTAAGCCAAAGACCATGAATGTGAACTTCAGCTATTGCTTGCTGCCATTCAAAAGCTCACAACCACTATTCAGTTTAATAATCTTTGTTATTTTATATACATTAACATCTTTTACAGTGTAGACTTAAATACTAGACAGCAAAATATACATTTTGATAGTGTTTTCTGTATTAATGCAACAAAAAAAATGATTAAAGTATGAATAAAACACTGAAATTATGTATTATAGTTTATTTTTGCCACATCTTTTTGAGATGTGGTTGTCAATTTAAAACTACAAAGCATTAGGGATATTAATATTATTCTTTTTAATTTTATGCAGTCATTTTAAAGTTATTTATAGCTCTTCATCATTATGAACAAACACGTCTTTTTATGTATTTACGGCTTCCTTTTATTTATTTGTCATAAAACCTGTAAAACTGCACATACTTCACCAAACTCACTGTTTTTAAATCATTGCAAAATATTGATTCTAAACAACAGACATTCCAAACTTTTGCACTGTAGTGTAACTTTTACTTGGGTTTAATTTGCTAACATTGCATGTTGGGATCTGTGAAAAGTCTGTGTTCAGTAACTGAAACAGACAATTTCTGTCAGTCTCCACAGTGAAATGAGCTTTCAGCAAGAATGTATTGATTAGGGCCAGCTCAATGTCTAGGCTCATGTCCACTGTTGTGAATGAGGTTATTGGACCATGCTAAGCTTTTTCTTCAGTGCAGGATTTACAAAATACTTCTGCACATGCTTGAATAAGCAGTAGCAGTATCAGTATCATATCAGGTCAACATATTGAAAAAAAACTTCCAGAAAGCAACAATGAAATATTTAAAGTCTAGTTAACTCAGTTTCATATATCACTAACTTTGTTGAAAGTCAGTTTTGCTCTAATCATTAACGTAAAACGAAGATCTGTTTTTAATGAAAGGATAGTGTTATCATATGTGTTAAAAGGGCCTGTCTTCCTCCATGCTGGACAGTAACAGGATGTATTTCTGTCCCAGGTGCCCGACTCCGGGCTGTGACGGCTCGGGACATATCACTGGAAACTACGCCTCACACAGAAGGTAAAGCAGAGCATGGCATACATCTTTACATCTGTACAGCACATTATTACTATTCAGCACATTAACCCTTAGAAGTCACAGTTTTCAGAGATAATAACAAAATCATGATAGTTTGATATTAATTCAGTTATCCATAAAAAATAATGAGGATTCAGCTTAAAGGTGGCCTGTAAATATAAAGCACTGAAACACTAGAATGTTTGCCAACCAACAGCTAAATTACCATAATGGGAAAAACGTGGTGCTTTGTTTAAATCTGCTCACAGTTTTGAGCTGCAGTCAGTTATAAGCAAATAAGTGATGCAAGTGATATGATACTAAATACCTGGATGAATATTACAGCTCTTCAGGCTACAGCATCATTGAACCAATTTTACATAACTTTAGTGATGTTTGTAAGAGTAACATTAACTAATTCTGATCTGGTCTTTAGCAGTGTGGTCCTCACTATGAACTAGTTGTAATGTGGTTTTGAGATTGTGGTTCTGCTTCACACTCTACATCAGCATATGTTCTTTTCCGCTGGTCGAAAGTTACATTGCGGAACTCTGTGGAACGCAAAGTTAGCCTTGCATATCATTCATGTCCAAAGACAAACAAGCATCTCCAATATGGTAACGTTGCAAGACAGAACAAAAATGTTCTTTATTGTTGATGTAAGTTAATACAAAGAACTGCAGTGAACTGGCAGCCTGTCCAGGGTGTTTTCTGCCTCCCGCATAATGAGACCTCACAATGAGCCAAACATATGTGCAAAAAATTGAGCTACTTTATTCTTCGGACTTTGATGATATATTGTTGACAACTTTATTCTTTATTTTAAAAAATAGTCTCATATTTGACCTCTTTTTAACTTTCAGTCATAATTGTTCTTTGTCTTTCATTAACTCATACAGAGGTACAACATTATAAGTGCTATAACTGGCGCTACAACTGTGGGCCTTTCAGGTTAACACATTGACACACTTTAGGTTGCATGTCACCTTGAAAACGTAAATATTTGAGGATGATATTTTATTGTTAATATCCTCATTAAAATTGAATAATCATTTTAACCCTAATGTATTATTATTCCCTTGTCACGTCATTGAAACCCATCCGTCCCACATTTGTAAGTAGAAGAGAACGTCATAACAATGGAAGACGGAAGTGCAGACTCAAACTTGCTGATACAGAATGTAAACTGAGTGTGAATGGAATTCACTGTGTAATTCACTATATAATTACACTTGACTAGTGCAGCATTACAAGCGCCTGACTTCTAAGGGTTAATGATCAGTCAGTCTTCTATACCACAGTGAACATCCTATTAGAAGTGCTCTTGTAAACAGTCATTCCAAATCCAGCATGTTTCTTCAGTTTGTCAGGATGCCCTCGGGCTCGCAAGAGTGGCATAAAGATTACTCACAGCAAAGAGGACAAGGAAGACCAGGAGCCCATCAGGTAATGGCCTATTCAAACCCTGCTCCTCACACAGTAACCACTACTGCTCATAAGTCCAATTCAAACAGTGCACATGAGACGGTTTGTGGACAACAATCAATCAACCAGGCTTTCAGTTACTGCCAGCTGCAACTCTCTGTGTCCCCTTGGTCCAAAGTAAAAGGATGTTTCGGGAAGCCAAAGAACATGAATATGAAGGTCAGCCATTGCTTGTTCAGAGCGTAATATTTTGCCAAGAGCTTGCACTCCAGGCAAAGCACTCTTTCCAAAGCTCTTCTTGTGTTTCAAAGCCATATTTGGAGGAAATTGTAGTTAGAGAGAGGCACAGCTTGAAAAGCTCAGGAGTGCCAAGGCTCCTTGAGGACTGTGCTGAGGGTTGCTGTGGGGATTGGGGCATCTGTGCTGAAATCTGAGGAAATGCGCAAGGAGAAATTTAAAAGTTCCTTCTGAGAGATGTGAGTCAGATGGTTTGGCCTAATGGCCTCCCATATGCCAGTCTAATGAACAGACAGCTAATTATGCATCTATCAACAGAATGAAAGTAGAGAAAGTAGAGAAGGAAGTGCTGATTTCTTAGTGAAATCATAAAGACATGTATGACACATTATATGTACTTACAGTCAACGGTCGAATTTCTGACCTTTCTGGCCACTTTATGATGTTTTATTATTATTATTTACCTTTATTTAACCAGGTTAATCCCACTGAGATCACAGATCTCTCTTACAAGGGAGACCTGGCCAAAAATGGCAGCAACACAACATTCAGCAATTTACACAAGAACATATTACACACACACAAAAATAAACTCCACCTCCTTCATAAGTCCACTATACAGGTACACAATTACAGACATACTGTGCTTCAGCAGCAAGTATAGGATGTAATGTAATCCTGCATAGTAGAAAATCTAACAAGATTAGCCATTTTGATTGCACATATGTTATGGTCCTCCCTTATTCAGCAGCCTGTTTGGTATTATCTAGGTGTCCTGTACCTGGCTGTGATGGACAGGGTCATGTGACAGGGAAGTATGCATCTCACCGCAGTGCATCAGGCTGCCCTCTAGCGGCCAAGCGGCAGAAGGACGGATATATGAATGGCACACAGTTCACGTGGAAGGCTGGAAAGACAGACGGCATGTCCTGCCCAACCCCAGGCTGTGATGGCTCAGGGCATGTCAGTGGCAGCTTCTTGACCCATCGAAGGTGGGCGTACCTTCCATTTACAGAAAGATATGATAACCAAGTGAGACTAGGACTAGTAAAGGAAAGACTGGCTGTTAGGTTGCCTTGCTTCTATGTCAACCTGTCTCCTTTTCTCCTTCAGTCTGTCAGGTTGCCCACGCGCTACATCGGCTATGAAGAAGGCCAGACTGTCAGGAGTGGAGATGCTTACAATAAAACAGCGACCAAGTAATGGTAAATTCTGCTGTTGTCTGCAGAGTACATGTATTGACAACATTCAAATTTATAGACAGAAATAAATATATAAACATGAATTGTATACATACAAAAATGAAGGTGTTGGTCCTATTGTCAGGAGTGTCCGAGAGTCCAAGAGAGAATAAGTGTCTTTACTCAGCTGTGGCTAGGATGGCCCTCCCTCCCCCCCATGTGAAGGGAAGAGTTAGTAGTACACTCAGATGCTCTCTCCACACAACTGCAAGGAAATTAAGCATCTAATGTCTTTTTGCTCAGAAAGCTGGTCACAACTTTTGGGATTTTGAAAGTTGGATTCTGAGTGGCTATATGTGTTTGTGCAGCATTTTTTTATCATTTGGATGAGAAACAAAGTTTTGTTTTTCTTGCTAAATATTAGTCAGCAATATAAAATATATATTTGTAGTGAGCCGTACCCATGGGTAATTTGCAGAAGCACCTCCCCCTATACCCTGTGCCAAAACAACAGTCTGTGATTGGTTGTTTTGCATGTCAGTTCAGCAGCCTTTTTCTGAAAAAAAGAGAAGCTTTACAAGAGAGAGCAAAAGCTAATTTAGTTTTAATGTAAGTCAATGGAACCAGACTTTTTTTCCAAGCAATTTTGGGCCATTTCTGTTGATCCCTTAATCATGACATTTTCACACAATGTAAACAGCTGCTGTGTTCAAATGATGCATAAAAGTAAAAATCGATAAAAATGGAGATTGCTAGGAAGTCCATTTCCATGTTCCATGGATATCCTCTCTGATGACCATGTCCAAGTGTTTCTTTTGCCGTGTATAAATGCTAAAGAATCATATCTAATAACAATAATATTTTGCCATTTTTGTTTACTTTTCTGTAGGTTTAGACAATGATGAGGACATTAAACAGCTGGATGAAGAAATCAAAGATTTAAATGAATCAAATTCACAGGTGGAGTCAGATATGATCAAACTTAGAACACAGGTAAAGAAAACAAAACACGCAACATATCACTTCTCTGAAGTACTGTACATTACATGTCTTCTTCTATGCTATGAGCTAAATGTACTTCCAATTATATGTGACTGCACACGTTGTCACGTCCTGTCTTATCTTGCCCCTGTTTGTCTCTGTTTTTCTGTTTCTGACTCTTTTTGTCATTCCATGTGCCTTTTGTTGTCCTGTCCATGTGCTTCTGTTTGTTTTGGTTATTGCTCCTCCTGTCTCCGCCCTCTTGTCAGGCCCCTCACCTGTCCTTAGTTTGTAGCTCCGCCCCTTCCCAGGTGTTACTCGTTAGTCCTTGTTCATTTATACTCCCTGTTGTTCCCTTTGTTCTGGTTTGGTGTTTTGTCTCTATGTCAGTTGTTTTTGTTACCCTGTTCCCTGACATTTCTTAGTGTCTTTTGTTTCTTTGGTTTTTGTTTTATTTGAGCCTATTAAAGACTTGTATTTGCATCCTGCCTCCTCGTCCTGTCCCCACGTGACACGTGTATGTATGTGTTCTGTGCGAATACTCAGTTAATAAGGTCCTAAGAACAAGCCCTTGGCTGCACTTGGCACAGCTTCTGCAGTTCGTGACTGAACGTTTAATGAAATTTGCAGCATAATGAGAGTTTTGATTTATTTGATATGAGCACATCACACCATCACACCTTAACATAAACTCAGTAACGAGTTCCATCACACCAAAGAGATGATAAAGACTTGGCGTGTTTGCAGTGTAGTAAAGCTAATCTCTTTTCACTATACATCCAGACTAACATGTATACTCCTTCTGTTTCCCAGATTACAACAATGGAGTCTAATCTGAAGTCAATAGAGGAAGAAAACAAGGTGATTGAACAGCAAAATGAATCTCTCCTGCATGAGCTGGCCAACCTCAGCCAGTCACTGATTAACAGTTTAGCTAATATCCAGCTCCCTCATATGGTAAGGGCCACCATTGAGAACGAATAGCGGGCGAGTTATGGAAAGAAAAGAGCATTGCGCTGCAGCTTGTTGATTTTCAAATCATAGCTCTCTGTGGCTTCAGGCAACAGTTTACTCTGCATGCTATATTCAGATGCAACTGCTTTAATTTACATTGCCAATGTGATGGTGCTGCAGAGATACTGAGTGAGTCAGCGATATGACAAGGACAGCAGTCAATCAGCATGATGATCAGCGTTATCTGATTTTCACAAACTAAGGCAAGGTCACTGGCAGAGATTACATAACATGACTAAAGCTGGAAGGAAATAACCATCTGCATGCATTTTAAGGGTGGGCAATATGCTAAACATACAGTATAACATCACAATACTTGAAGGCATTTTAGCCATCCTGGTGGGTGGAGTAGCTTAATCTCGCTTGGTTCACTTACTTGGTGAAATAATGACTCCAGTAAGTGGAATAGTACCTTCACAAACAGAAGTACAAAACTAGCAGCGTAAAAAAACAAGTACTGAGTAAATGCAGTGGAACTATCAGCACAGGAAGTGAACCTCAAAAAAGATATGGACCAAGTACAAAAAGCATACACAGGTGCTATCTTTAAAGGAACGGTGTGTTAAATTTAAGGGGGTATATAAGCAGCTGTGGAATATAGTGTGCAAAATTCTGTTTTCATTTGTGTATAATCACCTGTAACTGCAAATCGTTGTGCTTTCTTTAGCTTAGAATGAGCTCTTCATGTCCAAATAGGAGCAGGACATCTAACAAAACACACTTGTTTTCTGTAGAGAGTGTCTTTCGGGTTTTTATGTTCAAGTGTAGAGCGAAGAAGCTCTGTACATAAAACTCCAGGTCAGATATTTTGATGTTACAGCTTCTTAGAAGTCAGCCTCTTTTTTGCCAGCCTCTTGTTCAGATTTTCCCATTCCACCTAAAATAGAACAGCAATTATTATTATTAGGCCTCAGGTGCCAGAATGTAACCGCAGCACCATTTAAGGTGAAACAGGAATATGCAAAGAAGAAGCCGACAAATGTCAGGAAATGTTGCCAGCATTAAAACAATAATTAGGGTATTTTAATAGCCTAAAGCAGCTTACAATCAGTACTGAAGCACAGTTAAAATGCCCTGCGATGAACTGACAGTCTGGCAAAGGTGTTTGCTGCCTTCTGCCCAATAAGAGCTGGGATAGGCTCCAGCACCACCTGCAAATCGGATAAGCAGCTCAGAAAATGAATGCATGAGTGAATGAACACAGTTACAGTACAGTTACTATGCTGTACTAATGATGAGCATGCTCAGTAGGATAATAATTATTACAGTATTTAGATCAAGAAAAAAAATAATGGAGGCTAAACTCTCACCATCAGAGAAGCAGAAACATGCAGAAGTGAATCAGGCGACAGTAGAATACCTGATGGCCAACTGAAAGGGAAGGATGGGGGATCAGTTGGGGGATCAATCTGCAACCTCACCACTATAGGTTATACGCATTTCCCTTAACCTAACATAATGAAATTAAATACAATATAGTAATCTGCGGCTAAATGTAAATACATAGACACAGTGAAAAAGTGGAACAGGTTATTTTGAAGTTTGAACTGATTTATGTTGCTTTTGTTTATCTAAACTACAATTTTGCTTTGTTGCCTTCAAAGTGTTTATTTATCTTTATAAAATCAGTACAATATTCAGTATAATGATTTTTGTATTCAACATTTCAACTAAAAGCAGTTTAAATCAGGGGTGCACAACTCCTAAGCACGCCTGATTCAGCTCATCTGCTATTGTCATGTTCAGTGGGCGTGTTTGAGTAGAGGAACTACCAAACTGTGCTGGACACCAGCCCTCCAGACCCACAGTTGTGCACCTGTCATTTAAACAAAGGCTAGTTTATCCAATCACACTACTGTGTCAGCTACTATGCAGCTCATGCAGTAAGTATGCACTGGTTGTTTACAGCAGTGGTCACTGACCCTGACCCTGGAGATCCACCTTGCCGCAAGGTCTAGTTCCAGCTACACCCCCTGCAGCTTCTTCACAACTTCTTCAGAAGTTCCTGATTAATTGAATTAAATACATCATATCATCATAATGCCCACCCCTAATGAATGCACATCTGTACGCTGTAAAATCACACCCATACACACTGACAAGGCACAGTGGAGCAGCACAGATGTGATGTTCTGTACAGTCATCAGCTGCATCCTGATTGGAAAACACTGCCTGTGTCAGTCATAATCCTGTACCCAAGATAGCTCATCTATTCACAGTCTGTAGGAAAAGGCAAGAACTTTTGTCTTGCTGAACAATTCCTCTGTCAGTGACATGTCGGAGCTCAGTATGTATGCTAGATTAGCTATACTGGCTACTTCACATGCAATGTTAAACTATTATTTGCGATGCAAATATGTCTATATTTGAGCTTAGCTATGTAGATGACATCACAAAAACAGCTTTCCTCCATAGCATTCATATTTTGCTTTTGTTTCTTGACCTTGAAATGGATTGACAGCAAATGATCACAGTGAACTCCATTCCATGAAGAGATATCATGGCAGTACAATTAATAAACAGTGGAATATAAGAATGTAGTGTACAGCAACTGTTTTGCACACAGTTTTTGTGTGTTTAGAGGTTTATATCTTGAAAAAACCCAAAATTTCCAAGTTAATAGTTTATTATTAACAAGCCAAAAGTAACATGATATTTGCCCGTTAAGAGCGTTAACAATTATGTGTTTCATTAATTGCATCTGATAACACTTTGTTTGATTTTCATTTTTTAAGATGCAGCTTTGAATTATGAACAAATTCATTATCTAAACTAATTCTATGAATACTATAAAGTGGCCCTTGAACCTGATCGCCTGATCAGTTTTATTGACTTGCGAAGGAAGAGCTGTGGTGAGGGCTGGGTTTGTGGGATATTATCTTGGATCAGCTATGAAATTCCACTGAGGTGTAATATGCTCCTGCTGAATTCAGCAGCCTAATAGATCTCTGCCTTCCCCTCTAGAAACCGCCGCTACACAAAGAGCCTCCGATTAGAAATAACAGCTGTTTACAGTTGCATCAGCGAGTAAGGAACTCATTTTCACAGTCTACTCCTCTCCTGTCCTTTTGTTTTCCTTAATCGTTTCCACTTTAATCTGTCCAAAACTGTCTGCATGGCTTTTTGAAGGAATGTGTTATAGCCATTAGTTCATGTGCAGTAGTCATTGCTGGGTCAGAGATAACGTGCCATTATTTGCTGCAAAACAGAAATAAGGTAGCCGGTGCTCCATTGGCTGTTAATGTCATTGAAATGACGCAAACGCTTGTAAAATGTGCCAAATGCTCAGATACAGCAGGAATACATCAGTTAATGATGAGATAAATCCTGATAACGGTTTGTAATTGATGAGAGTTTATCTCTCATCATCAGTTATGTTCTGCTCTTCATGAATAATTGAAATGAATTAATGATTAATTTGAAGTGTATGTGTAAAAACTGAATATTTAGTCAGCAGTTGCTAACATATTAGATTGTGCCTTTGACCCCCATGTAAATATACTGTATTTTAGTGCAAAAAGACATGCTGGAAACTAGTGTTCTTTAAAATGAAACGACCTGAAAAGACGCTCCTGGCCTAAAATTAGTATTTAATTATAGCATATCTAAGCATATTTAATTTGCCACATTATGTAAGTTTGACAGAATTCATGATTTTGTATCCTTGTGTTTTCATCCATTAGTGTTTTCTCGCTACCAGAGGTGGACGAAGTACACAAACCATGTACTACCATTAAAGTAGAGCTACCCAAATATTCCTCCAGTCGAAGTAGAAGTTCCTCCCTTTAGACCTCCACTGGAGTAGAAGTACTAAAGTATTTACCTTCAAATGTACTTAAGTATGGAGAGTAACAGCAGCATGATTTATTATGGCTCTAATGTCCTAATATCTTAATCAGCTCAGTTTAGGTGAAGATACTCTAGTGTCTCTCAGTCCACCAGTCTTTAATAGAAGCTCATTAATTAGTCCGACACTGATGTCTATTCAAATGATCATAAGCACAAAACACTGAAGGAGAAGAGTTTCCATTAGCTAGAACCAAGCTCTGTCCAACAGCTCAAAACAAAGTGACCGCTGTACCCTGATTGGCGGCCTCGCTCTTTCATTCTGACATGTTACGTTTTTATGCACACATAAGCCAAAAGAACTGACATGGTGTTGCCATGATATTGCGGTGCAGCCATATTGCATACAGTTTTGATCTGCATGCATGCCATCCTTTTCCATATACCTGGTCTTTCCTTTCTGACACACAGTCATGCTGTAGACAGAAACCATAGCCTGAGTTCATGGCGCTAATGTTGTGTACCATTTCTTCTGTCTTCTACTCGTTTAACTTTCCATATGTTTCCCTTGTTTTGTTGTCAGTGAAGTCTTTCACCTCTCTGTTGACCAAAGCTTATGATGGCTGAACGGGAAGCTGTAAGGTGTGTTTATATGCTGTGATCTAACCTAATCGCTCCTCTGTGCTTCACAGGACCCCATAAATGAACAGAACTTTGACGCGTACGTGACCACTCTGACTGATATGTACACGAATCAGGAGCAGTACCAGAGCCCGGAGAACAAAGCCCTGCTGGAAAATATAAAACAAGCAGTACAAGGGATCCAAGTCTAGCCACTCGGCAAACTAAGAGGCTTCTGAAGGGGGAAGAAGTAGGGAAAAAAAAGACATTTATTTACAAAAGCGGAAAAAAGAGGAGACGAAGGGGATGCCTCGTGGTTTGCTGCTGTAATTTAGCAGACAGTGTTAAATATTCACATTATGTTCTTTAAAAAAGTGTTATGCTTACGGATCTTCATGATTTTTAATTTCCCGTTTTTATTTTTCGGTCTTGCTTTGAATCGAATATAGT
This sequence comes from Semaprochilodus insignis, assembly GCA_034552555.1. Lineage (NCBI taxonomy): Eukaryota > Metazoa > Chordata > Actinopteri > Characiformes > Prochilodontidae > Semaprochilodus > Semaprochilodus insignis. The sequence goes on along the minus strand of CM067483.1, from coordinate 27,602,770 downwards.
TATCGGCAGAATAGTTTTTGAAAGCATTCACATTTTGTACGTTTTCATATGAGCTAACATAGTGTGACGTTAATGTTTCTAGCTGCTCATGTATGCACATTTTAGTGTATATTTCTGAACAGTAAGGCAAACCAATCTTGGGCATACGTTCTTTTTTAATGCTTGCCGAAGCATTTGAGATCGGACATCTAAACCAGTACATCCGAACAACGAACATGCAAAGATAGAGCTACTTTTTAAATGAAGTTTTCTCCTCACGGAATGATTTTATGGAGTTTTGGAAGATTGTTTTTTTGTTTTGTTCCGTGTGCAGATTGTTCAAAATGGCAGGACTGGGTTTTATTTTTGGACTATGCTCCAGAGGGCTGTCGACTTCTACTGGAAACCGAGTTTGGCACCTGGTCGTGGGAGGGAGAGGGTTGGGGGGGACTCGGGTAAATAGCTGTTGGAAAACGAACATTGAAAAAAAAAACATCAACTTGATGTATGAATGTCACAGTTTTATTGTAAACATCACGACACGGAAACCTGATGGTGCAAGTCCCAGAACTTAGCAACAAACATTATCTCTGACACTCTCGAGAAACGTTTTTACTTTGTGTTGGTGTTATCATTGAATCTGCATCCGCATAATGGCAAGCGAGCTTCTACAGATCAGCCTGGCGTCAGTGCTCATTTAGCTCAATCCTCAATAGCTAGAATCTCACACCGTATCAGCAATATATATATATATATATGACGTAACAGTGCTTATGACGATGAGAGGCAATCGGGGAAAACAGTTGGGGGGTATATGCAATTTCCTGTTTGTAGACATAGTTGGGAAGCAAAAAAAGTAAGAAAGAAAGAAAGAAAAGATGCTTTTTACTATATGTAAATGATTGATTTTTATATAAATCTTTTAATACAAAAATTTTTCAAAGGGGGTATACATGGACATACAGTTTAGGGGCAGGCAAAGATTTGCGAGGGCCGTTTTTCTTGATTATTTCTGACTTTTTGCACAGGGACACCTTCGTTTCCATGTTCTGATGGTTTTACATGAACTACTGCAGTGCTTGGAGCTTATACTGAGAGAGAGAGAGAGAGAGAGAGAGAGGGGTTTTGTAGAATTATATATATTATAAAAACTATGAAAGCGGGACTTACAGGGTCATTGTCCCCACATATGTGCCAGTACACTATTTGCACTTGTCCTAAAGATATATCATTACGTGTGGTAGTGTGCAATCTCCAGGTGTCTCATTGGCACACAATTGGAATGGCAAGGATGTTGGACTGTACAGTCAGGAGACTACAGGGAATCGGAATTACAAACGAGGACGATATCTTTAGCAGTAACGTTATGAATTACTAAATATGATGCTATTTGGTTTTTTGGTATCCTCTAGGATCGTAAAAAAAAATCCCCAGCAGCACTTTATGTCTATCACTGTACAAAAGCATTAACAAACAGTCAATCAAAAAATCTAAGTGGAGACGATGGGGTCAGACATTGGTGTCAGAAGTGGAACCGAAGAGTGTTGCAATACTACAGTATGTCTACGCGCCCCTACTTTTCTGTTCTGTTCTAAGCTGTAGCAACCACGTTAAGACTTTGCCTTTCGGAGGGCCGACGCAAAGGTGCTCGTCTTTCACCCGATCTCATCCGTTGTACAACTCTCGTCCTCTTTTTCGGACGCCATCCTCCTCCATGACTGCATTATGCCTTTCATCACAGCATCGTGTCTGCAGCTTTTTGCCAATATAGTAATGCTTTCAATAGAGTAATAGCTAGTATCAGTTTTTGAATAAATTATTGTTATCAGTACAATGGAAAAGGGATTCTAAGCACAAACATGCTGCTCATCTACTGTTGCTACATAATATCAAATAATTAAAAAAATGTTAAAAAAAAAGAAAGAAGATATCTGTGACTATTTACCTAGGGAAAACAAAAAGGTGTCACATATTAGAATGCTGAAATTTCATATGAATTATTGTGAATTCATCAGAGTTTATTTATTCTAAATTCTTCATTTCGAGGTTGATTTGAGTAATCATCGATGAAGACAGGATTTTGTACAAACTATTGTGCTCTCTGTGGAACTGAAGTTTGATTTATTTTTGTACAACACAGCATGAATTTGTTGACCTTTTAATTTTGCTATAAATGTGTGGGATCACAAGTTGCTGTGATTTTTTTTTCATTTTTAAATTGTGGAATTTGTACAATTTTTTGTCATGCTGGATGTTGACACATCTTACTCTGAATAAAGAAAAACGGTGTTGCCACAGTCTCGAGTCACCGCTATGATTAAAAGACAATAATAAACTGAAAACACCAAACAATAAATTAGGTCTGCACCGTTTTGGACAAAACTGACATTGCAATTTTTTTCTCTGCGATATACATCATCATCAAAACAATAGTACAAGCACAAATAGCTGCACCCATAAGGAATCAACCGACAGGAATGAAACTTGGTGGGTAGGTTTGACATGGTGAGACATGTGAATGATTCAAGTTTCACGCTCAGCTGCACATGTGATGCAAGCAAGGACGGGCAGGACTACATGCACGCAGACCGTTATAACGACTGCCCTTAACACCACGTCAACAGTGCAACAAGACTGCAATGGTGTCATGCCAGACTGTCATGGAGTGACTCAGAGTGGCAGTGGGTCATCTTCAGTGTCGAGTCCCACTTTTGTCTTGCTGGGGACGACCAATGAATCTATGTGTGGAGGCACCACCGTGGTCAGCGCCAAGATGAATTGATAATTTGTCACATGTGACATGTCCAGAAGGCCTGGTGTCATTCCATCTCCACCCCTACTGCATAATCTGCAGGAACTGTGTGAGAATATTCAATTTACATGGGATGGATTATCACAGGACACCATGCTGACACGTGTGGCATGCTGCGTTAGTAAACATGGCGGCCCGACACCATACTGAGAGACACTACTTCTGTATGTCTAGCTCAATAAATATTGCCCATATCAGTCTAAATTTATCAGTCTAAAAATATCATTGCAATCCTACACTTCCTTCTAGGTGCAACTATTCTTTAAAGACGAATGTATATTGTGATATGAAAAAAATATTCAGGAGTTTTCACCAGATGACTTGAACATCAATATTTAGAAAACATTATTAACTGTTAATGATTGGGGTGAAAAATAAAGTTGAGAAATGACTTTTTTTGTTTGTTAAACACTCTTAAACACTCTTGTTTCAGTGCACCAAACACAAAAGCAGGTGAGCCCTGTGACTAATCTTCCTTGTGTACTTGAGAAGCCTAGGAAGTCCAGGAACCAAAGAAGTTCTTCTTTTGTATCAAGCAACAAAAAAAATCGTAGCGTGACACGTTTCATTTCATTTGTCTTACGTCACGTTGTGTGGTCTGCGATGTGAGTATTGTGTATGTGCACGTTGTAATGACAATGCTGGAACGATATTATTGGCAGCCCACAGTACATTCGTGCTGAGGAAAACTAGCAGACCGTCCTCCTCATTCCACACGTCCAGCAAGTAGCCTACCATACTCACTTATGTGTGTTTCTACAGACTCTGTCTTTGTACTGGTTGATAACTTATTAGAAGGCATTTTTTTTAATTTATTTATTTATTTGTTTTGTATAAACAAACTGGTAACTGGTGAGGCTCACCTCCTCCAAGACCAAATCAAATACTGTTTCTGAATGATCCTGTGTTTATTGCAGAAATGCATTTCTATGTTAGTCCTGCTAGAATGTCCCTCTTATGGAAGTTAAAAATGGAAGATATTTATTACTACATACACAAATTCGTGTGAGAGATGAGTGTAGTAATCTGGAGGATTTCTACAAGTAATATAAGGTACGAAACCGAAAATTGCTAATAAACCTGATTCTGATTCTGAGATAATATAACACTTTATTGATCCCGATGGATATTGCAGAATAAGGTAAAAAAGGTGTAGTAAATAATGCTTTGATTAGCACTATAGACTTCTGCATTACAAAATGAAGTTATTCAGGATTTCTGTTTATTCTGTGTTTTTAGGAGTGATGGTAAAAGATAATCTATGCATTTTGGGATAATAGGTTTTAGGAAATTTTGGAAAATTGGCATATTTGTTGTCATTAGGATAAACAGACCCAAACAGAAACTAAGCATTTTTAGTGTTTTAGTAAAGTTATTGTTTCAGAAACCCAGCAAATGTTATTTCTGTTTATGACACTGGCCTAGCATATAAAATGCATGCACTACTGTATAGTACTAACCTACATATAAACATATGAAATATGTAACATTGATTTTTTTCTTCATTGACATTGTTTCAGTCCTTTGTTCATTTTAGATAAAGTCATGCAAACTAGTGCATATGTGTTGGGTTGAAATGCTCTTTGTTTATAATTATTTATTATTATTATTATTATTATTATTATTATTATTATTATATAAAATGATCATGAAAATAACCTATCCCAGGCAGTTCCATAGGTTTAGAAACTTTTTTAGATGTCCAGTATACTGGACACCAAATGTTATGTGTCTACCATATATATATTTATGGTATATGAGGTTATGGCATCCTTACAGCAGAGGGCAGCAAACCTCCACATATTGTGACAGACTAACGCACTGTAGAGAAGACTGGATAAAGAAATGCTCAAACTGTACTAAAACAAAGAACTAAGAACGAGATTTAAGGTTGTTTTTTATTAGCCAGCTTCACGTTGAGATTTTCCCATTCCACCTTAAATGGTGCAGCAGTTACATTCTGGCGTACCCAGCTTCAGCTCCGTGAAGCAACACAAAAAAACATTAGGAATTCCTTATTAAGCACCAAATAATTCAAAATGCTAAAGAACTGATGTCTAGTTTTGAGGCAAGGGCTGAAACCTGTTAAAGAGGAGTCCGGTCTGGTTAGCCTCCCGTTGTTTTACTTTTCCTACCTGTATTCTACCTCTCCCGCCCTGCTGCGCCGTGATTGGCTAGCATGCTCCCTACGCCTGTGCAACGATTGGCTAGTAGCTCCATAGACACAGACTCGGCCAATCCTGTTGCAGAACGCGAGATATTACCAACCAATCGTAGCACAGAGTGGGCGGGATTAGCACGAAAAAGGGTGCAAAATAAACTTTACAGCGGCTCCTCTTCCCGTATGAGTGTCTAACATACTGCCCTACTTTTATACCGGACTTTGTCGACCGTACCGACCGCTGGAGACCCGTGGATCCCAGCGCTGGCTTAGCTACCTGGAGTCGGCTAGAGCTGCCTGGGCTATTGTGTGACTTCAATGGTTCATAGACTAACCACTCTACAATGGCGTTGTGGACCGGCCGAGCCGCCTCATCTTCGTTTTTAGTGCTGGTTGGGCTCCTGGTGCTCGGCAGTGGTCCGTACGCGGTCTCCTCGTGTCCGAGCCGGTGTCTGTGTTTCCGTACCACCGTCAGATGTATGCATTTAAACCTGGAAACGGTGCCAGCCGTCTCGCCTCAGACTACTATCTTGTAAGTAGCCTAATAAAGATTTTCATGAGATTATATATATATATATATATATATATATATATATATATATATATATATATATATATATATATATATATATATAAAACAATGACAGTGCATTACATATCCAGTCTTATAGTCTCAGGCAATTATTTTATTTTTTCTGTCATTCATGTGACAATTCCCGCCTCTCTCTGTCTCCTTTTATTGACTTGGGAAAAGGACAAATAAAAACAATGATATAACCACAAAATATTATATGTGCATTAGTTACAAATGATGAAAGGCAGTAAAACAGCACTGGAGAAACTGAAATAGTGGCTATTTGTGCCCAGACATAGTCACTTCTTTTAAAGGAACTAGTTCTGGCTAGAATATGAAGACAGGCCGCACTTTTAGAAATAGTCCATCTTTGATGAACGAATAACTTTNATATATATATATATATATATATATACTCTTAACAAAATCGCTTAAAATCCTTCACATTTAATTTTCTTAAAGTTTTAAATGTTTAAATTGCAATTATGTACTTTAGCCCTTTGACTGGTCATTTATTAGTTAGGGTTTTTGTTCCAATGTAATTACTTTGTTATTACATTGTAATAAGCTTTTAAAAGTAGTCCAAATGGGCTGATGGGGCTAACTAGGCTGGCTGAACTTGCCTTCACGTCCAAACAGTCTAGCAAGGTCTAGCAGTCTTCTTTTTCTGTTCTTTCTTTGTTTTGCTTGAGTGCCCAGTCCCATTTACATCTTCACAGCATTCCTTTGGCAACTTATCTGTGTCTGCATCTTTTCTTTAGAGGCCAATTGACCACTGGTCACCTTCGGGTCATCGGCGTCCAGATCTACTGTTATGCAAACTAGCTTTACTGCCCTCCACTAATGACTGGTGCCAAATATTTGCCCTGAAATGTTTGCAGAAAGGTGTAATGTGATGTTGTTTGGATTAGATAGTGAACTCCTAATAAGCTGATGGTAACCAGGGTGCAGTGATTAAACAACACATTGCTTTGCCTCTTTCCCACTGTTGGTTGGGAAGTGGTGTAGTGGGGAGGGAAAGCCATGTTCCTGCCCTGTTCCATGTTATCTCGGAATAATGTTCACATTAATCACTTACTTTATGACCTTCTCAGTTGTGCTCTGTAGCTTTGCTGTTAGCCTGTTGCTGTTTTATGAGGCACCTCCTGATCCTGGAATCTTCATTTTTGACTTCATAGCCAATGTAGCTATGGACGGAATCTGAATGCCTATGTCATCACAGAGCCGGCATTAAAATGCCTCCAAATGTATCTACTATGATAGACCTACTGTTATCTGTAAAATAAGGGATGCACATTGATATTGGAATCACACTGAATGCCGGAAGAGTGTTCAAACCAATATCTGATGTGTTCATTGCACCCTAGAAGAAAATGAGAAGAGAATATTTAGACGGTGTTGGGCTACTGTGCTAAAATATGCAATGTATTTATGCCATGTGGATTTAATTCTTATTTCTAGATCTTGTTGCATATATGTATATGGAAAACAGTGGACATCAGCATCAAAATATGGATATCAGCTGCCAAGCTGTCACTTTAAAGAGTTCTTCTACTTGGAGCTGAGCTTGTTGTCACATACTAAGTTCCTCAAATATGACTGGCTATTTAAAATTCAATAGTTTTTAATGGTACCGACCACATTGCGCCATTACTACAGAGCAATGAAACTCACTGTTCTTAAAGGCCAAATTTCAGCACCTAAACATAAATCTTATCTGCATCCGTAAAACAATAAGCACACTGGTTCCAAAATCTAAACTACTGGATGGCTGTCTAAATTACATTCTACATGCATGTTGTTGACATCGGCTCCTCTCAGTGTCCTAGAACCTTGAGGAACTGATACCACCTGTAGAGTTGAAGAAAGTGACAGTTCACATGGGAAGGAGAGAACCCAACACATCTGAACCTGTAAAGTTTGTGTTCAACTGTAGGGAGTGCAGAGGGTAGAAGAAAGTGGGATAGCATGGATGTTTCAGAAGGTAAATTAAGCATGGAGTATTTTGGTCAGTTTATGAGCTCTTAAGTTTTGTTTACGCTGGGAAACAGGTACAATTGTAAAAGCATGAAGGTCTTCCTGTTGCGTATAGGAATGCAGAAATATTGTAATGTTCTTTGTAAGCAGCCTTTCATTGCCTGATTAACTGGCAGCATAATGCTAACTTCTGCTAGCGTCCCTAAGAGGAGTTTGTAGTGCTTTTCATTTCAAGCTAGCAATGTTGTACAGCTACATATTGGAGCTGGGCGATATGACAAAAATATAATATCATGATACTTCAAGAAGATACACAATATGATTTTCATGATTCTCAGTTTGCCGTAATATTTAATTTTTCAGACATCTCATAAGATGGAACAAACAAAAGAAGTTTCAAATCAAAATTAATAAATACAGTGATTTGTACTTAATGTTTCATATCCATGATTGTCCAGCCCTTCTACACTCATCATTAAAAGAAAAGTTGCACCCGGAAGGAAGTGTCGGATTGCAATGCTGTTTGGAATGAAGATGCAGGAACAATAAATGATGACGACGATGAAGTTCTGGACGTGTTATGCGAGACAGCAAAGTGTTCATCTTGGCCATGTTGCCTCCACACACAGATTCATTGGTCATCTTCATCAGGATAAAAGCAGGACTCATCACTGAAGATGACCTTCAGCCATTCTGAGTCACTCCACTGCAGTCTGGCACTGCACCATTGCAGTCTTTGGCAACATTGACGTGGTGTTAAGGGCAGTCATTGTAATGGTCTACATGCATGTAGTCCTGCATCGTGCAGCCGTCTGCCAGTGGTGCTGGCACTAATAGGATGACTCATGGAGGGCATCACTGCGTCAGTCAGGTACAGTGGCCAGTGAAACCGAGTGTAAAACTTGAATCGTCCGCATGTCTCACGATGCTTCCAAGTTTCCAAGATGTCCAAGTTTCATTCCTGACAGTTGATTCCTTCTGAGTGCAGCTATTTGTGCAGCTATTCTTTTGGTGAGTGTAGTTTTGTTGTGATCTAAATTTGAAACCCATTTCACAGTGTTATGAAACCAGCCTGTTAGCTACCTGATGGCCTTGTGTAGTGAGGGCGGAAACCATTTCAGCTACAGAGAATAGAAAGTGTAAACTGGTTAAAGCGTTTCTCCAACAGCAGTCAATGATGTTCAACTAGCATTACATTTATGATGCAAACAATGTAATCAAATTTGCCAATAAATGGATAAATTTTTGTATTTAGACATTTTAGTAAATCAATAATTTATCTAATAGAATGTCAAAGCATTAAACTTGTCACTGGGCATCTTTTAAAAACAGTCTTTACTGAACGAGACCCAGCGCTGGTCTCTAGGTATCTAACCAGAATTACATTTACTATAGCAGTGCCGCTGTAGCTTTGCCCGCTAAGCAGTCAGCTTTACTTCTGACAGGTAGACGAGCTGCTGTTGCTTTTAAGAGAAGTCGGTTTGATTAGCTGTCCTTAGTTCACTCCTGTTTATCGGTCTAGCAGGCATGTGGAATTACTGAGTCAAACAGCGAGACTTTAACTGCACATGAAAGAGTCACATTGTTGCCTTATGTAACGTTTACTAGCTAGTGAGAAGGAATCACTGGAGCAGTTTAATTTCAACAGCATGACCGATTCAGCCTTGTGAGGGTCCAGTCCGTTTTCGGCCTTCTGTCGCATCAAAGGACGAACAGAATTCAGGCCCTGTTCAGATGAGCTTTGAATGAGACTGGGTGAAATATCTGGTGAAAGCATACACACATGAACAGACATATCTTTTGTGAGACGTAGCTAGAAACTAGAACGTCAACAGCGAAACAGAGGACCAGGACCACCACTCCCCTTAAAAGATCCTGAATTTGTAATATGTTCCCCTGCTGGTTTTAATAGTCCCATGTGATAGCTGCATGCATGCGTTTCCTGGACCCGTATACATCTGTGCAAACAGAGGCCTCCATTCAGAAGGGTTCAAGCACAAAGGAGCAAGTGAGCCCTAACGAGGAGTATATGGTGGTCACTATTAGTCTGGCAGTATCTGCAAAAAGACCACCAGTTCTCAAATCGGGACACTGATGGGGGCTTAAGTAGGGGGGGGCTGTGTGACTGACTACATCTTACTTTTATTACAATAAACTATGCAGACATTTGAGCTCCCCTGGTCAAATGACATGCTTTGTTGATTTGAAGTGAAGATAAGTGAACAAATAAACGATGAAATGTATGATGCACTATAACTTTTGCTCGGGCCACATTTAACTGTTGAGATATATATATATATATATATATATATATATATATGCATTAGTGTTTATTAGCTATGCTTCTCAGTTCTTCTGCTCCTGGTAGTGTAGTGGGTAGCGCTGTTACCGCACAGCGGGTTAGATCCCCGGTTCGGGCGTCCGGGATCCTTTCTGTGTGGAGTTTGCATGTTGTCCACATGGGTTTCCTCACACCATCTAAAGGTATGCGATCAGGTGACTTGGAGATAGTAAATTGCCCCTAGGTGGGAATGTGTATGTCTATGTGTCTGCCTTGTGATGTACTGGTATGCTGTCCAGAGTGTTTTCTGCCTCCTGCCCAACAAGCGCTGGTGATCCGGAAGAATAAGCGACTCAGAAGATGAATGAATGCATAATTAGTTGTTTTTCCCCTCACTCGTTCATCTAAGGCACCTTAATAGTGCATTAATGATCATCAGGTTGTTAAGGGAACCCCCGGTGTTTGGTGGCCATCAGAAAGCAGCTGCTTATGTCGCTTATTAGGTAGAGCTGGCACTGCTAGTGTCAAATATTGAAATATACTGGAAGCTAGATTTTGTGGTTGATTTGCCAGACAGGGATGAAGCCTAGTATTAGAACGTATTTTACTGACCCAGGTATTGCACCTGGGTAAACATGAGTAATGATCTGTAATAAGGTTGGACCTATGCAATCAATGGCAATCTATAGAGCTTTCAGTATTCCAGCAGATTATATCTGTGCATTGTTGTCATGGTGTCACAACCATGCACTGCTGACTGGAGGGAAGCTTAACTGCAGTGGGGAAAAAGACTTTTCGTTAATATTGGCCAGTCATTTTTTCCTTCCTAGGAAATAACCTTATTTTTGAATGATGGAATATCGAAAAGAGATGTTCTGTTCTTGGCCTCCTGATTTGTTTATGCATTCAAGAGCTTTTCTGCTGGAGGCCCGTTGAGTCAAGCCTGTTGTCACATACTAAGAGCCACATGCTTGCAGGGCTTAATGCAACCACCTGTTGCTGTTCTCTGTGGCGTCTTGTTGGAACACGAATGGACCCGGTTCCCCTACCCCCCTCTCCTCGTTTCGCTTTCCAATTATCCCCATACACACGGTGCCCCTCCAGTTGATGTAACCCTTCCCCTGACCAGAGTGCTTTGATTCAAAGGAATGTCATTCATCTTCCAGCCAGGCTTTGTGATGGGGCTTAAAACAATAGGGGGAAACAATGAGAGGATGAGTTACGGTGCGGAGGTGAGGTTCCATCACCTGAGGCAATAAATGCGGAAGAGCTTCGTAAATCCTGAGTGAAGCATGAGTGCTGGCAGGTCACACTTGTAGATGTTGCATATTTGGTTCTTCACTGTAACGAACTGTAGGATCTGTAATATGTTTCCTCTTCAATGAGCTAGAATATCTCTCACCTTCAACAGCTGAAAAGATTGTAAAGATTTCTCTCAGAGCTCATTTTAGGTCCACTGTTTGATTGAGCAAGGTTACTTTGCAGTGCTTTCAAAAGAAGAAAATGTGGGGCTAACGAATATTCCCATTATTGGAAAGTCCATCATGATTTTGTTGAATCACTTGTTTGGAAAACAGAAAGGGTGCAGTTATTATTTTTACTTTACATTTAGTAATTAAAACGATGCAAATTTCCATTTTATGTAAAGGTAATGGACAACAAAGTTTCCTATCTTATTTTATACACCGTTTTATTGGAAAAGGGAAGAATAAAAGCACTATTTCTCCTTTTTGCACTTTCCACAAAAAGGACATTTATCCAGGGCATACGAACACATATTTAGCCGATACAATAAAGGAACAGACGCACGCTCATTAGATCCTGTTGACGTTTACGCCTGTTCCTTCTCAAAATAACGAGTGTTAAGTGAGTTGCATGCTTACAGCGGCCCCTGCTGCAGAAACTTCAGCCTGCTAGATGTAAAAATCCAAAGTCATGTCCGCATGCTTTACTTATACTTGACAAATGTTTTCCATTGTTATTAGAAGAGGTGCTCTGGAATCGCTCAGAAGAACCATTTAACCATGTGAAGAACCTTTTAAGCATGAAATGGTTCTATATAGAACTCATGCTTTTAAATAGTGCCTTTACTAAAGAAACCTTGAAAAGCCTTCATTTTACATATACTTGACATTTGTTTTCCGTTGTAATTAGTGGAGGTGCTCTGGAATTCAGATGCCTTCGGAAAACCAGGTATTATATTATATTTTTAGCAGTGTAATATATTCAACATGCTGTTTAAATTTAGATTTGTCCTCTCCCTGTTAGAAACAATTTATTTTTGCCGTGCAGTTTAGATTAATGATTTCTAAACACAGCTGATCTTGCCATCCGTGATGTTCATCCTTCTCTGTGCTAAATTAAAACTCAAATGAAAAGCAGACAGTGCTACGCTAGTTTGACTTTTGACTACAGTTTTCATATCTTAGTTAACGTTACTCACCGCGCAGGACTTCTGCCGTGTACGTAGAGGTTTCTGCTCATGTGTACCAGTTGTTGCCTTTAAAAATGGTTCTTCTAGGGCTCTGTATAGAACCAGGAACACTCAATGTGTGTAGTCTGAAAGTCCTGCTCTGATGGAAACCTACTTCTATATGGTTCTTTAAAAGCTAAAAAAAATGGTTGAATATAGCACCAAAAAGATTCCACTACTGAGTTATAGAACACTCTTTAAAAAGATGGTTCTTTAAGAGTTCTTTAATTAAAAAAACTGATTCTTTATAGAACCAGGAAAACTCAAATAACCATTTCATGCTTAAATACTTCTTTGTATTTCTTTGTTCTTGGTAAAATAGTTCTTCCAACTGACAATGTGCTCTATATGGTTCTATATACAACATTTTTGAAAATGATTCTAGATAGCACCAAAAAGAGTTATGTTATAAAAAAAACATTTTTAAGTTATATGTAGAACCCTTTACAACTTGTTCTCAGTCAATCTGAAGAACCATTTTACCATGCAGAGAACCATTTAAGAATGAAATGGGTCTCTATAGTGCTGTTCCTTTTACTAAAATACCCCTGAAGAACTGTCTTTTTTAAAGTGTGTGATTGGATTCGTTCACTGGGTTCATGATTTGGTATTCTCACTTTCTTTTTCTTATATGAAGAAAATTGATGACTATAATCATGTTAATGCACAACTGTCACTAGAGCTGGGAGGCATATCATGATGTCATAGTGCACTGTTACAAACGTATTATCAAATCAGTTAATCAGTAACAACGTTTGGCACCAATCGATAATCTACGCTACAAAAGTGGAACGGGTCAGACCTGGATTTTAAATGGTTTTCAGGTTTCCTTTGATAGAAGTTATTGCATTTGTCTAAAAGTTTTGTATTGCAGTGTTTCATTTAAAGTATGTATAGTTGAATAAAAACAGTTAAATTACTCAGAACCACATGAAGTAATTTTTACAATTGGACTGACAAACCATTTTTACAATGTGGGCAATATAACGAAAATATCATTCTACAATACTATACTATTTGATAGTATTCTATAAAATACTACACTTTACAGTACTATACTCTGCTGTACAATGCTTTACTTTGTCATTTTCATGGCAAAAACTATAAGTACACTGAGTACATTTACATCCCATAACTGCAGAAAGTCCATCAGTAATCCGATCAGCGTGCTTACATGTAGTCACTTAGTTGAAAACTGCAAAACTTTAGGTCAACATTAATCAGGCAGTACTTAGGTTTCTGCTTTCCATCCAGCCAATAAACTCACAGAATTAAACATGACGTACATGTAACATGAAATTCCAGCTTCATGGCCAGCTTTTTTTTTCTAAACATCGAGTCACTCTGCTTGAAAAAATAATCATCTAGAAGATGAAGAATATTTAAATCCTACTGCTCCAAAAGTGCCATCTCGCAGTTGGCTATGTTAATTGCTGCTTGCTTGTGTGCGGTACTGTGGTCTGTTTCTACACATACACAGACCCAGAGAAATCTGAGTAAGGCTGTACATGCTCTGAAACATCCGATTACTGAGCTAAAATCCAGCTTTCTTTATTAGATTTTGGAATCAGATTGTCAGATTGTTTAATCCGAGCTAAGAAATCAGGACTATGCTGTTTACATGGCTACCTGAAGTGCATATAAATGCAGTCATTGATTTTTGTTCAGTGTTTTACACACTGTGGTTCAACAAATGTGGTGCAGCCAAGCATGCATTTGTTCAGTGTTCTTGCAGTACCAGCTATACCAATAATATGCTCAGGAGAGTTTGTAGTTTGCGTGATGTGGTTTATCACCATAAATGTCCTCATATTACCCTCCTCTAGCATCAACATTATCAGTTTATCTGTGCTGGCAACCTTAAAAAGTGATTGAATTTTATACGGTGGGGGTTTAACTGTCAGTCTAGTCTCAGACTGCCTCTCGTTCTCGTTCAGTTCAGTGCTGTTTTATCGAGAGGATTATTGAATTGCTTCACTGTTCGTCAGGAGATTACGCAGGACTTTCCCCTGTTCGACTGTATTCATTTTTCAGTTTCTGTCTCCAGAGGCTCTGCTCCGACTGTAAATTCCATCTCCTCGTTGTAATGACACTCCGTAGCACTCTTGCCCTGAGACTTCCTTAGATGGAGAAATGATTGCTTTCACATTACACATTGTGTTCTGCCAACATGATGCAGGCTTTTATGTCTCCTCAGGAACGCCTCTGATTTAACTAACCTAGAAGGCTCATGCCTATTGTTCTTGGGCAAGTCACAGAGAATTGTTAAGGCAGTCTAATGTAATCGTTGCAGCCGTTGTACCCCTAGTGGCTTATAAGGCTTTCTGCGGCAACATGCAATGAAATGTGGCTGTGATTACGAACACATGGATGAGGTCATAGCAGTTTGGGGAGGGGGCATACTGCAAATGTGTTAGTGTGTTCACTCATAAAGATCTGTTCTGGCTTTGTTTGTTATGGTTTACACTTTCCTCTCTCTTGTATTCGGCAAGCCATGCAGTATGACTAGAGGCCATTGTACCTACAAAACATAGAGTTGAGCCAGCTGCTCTGTGTAGCGGGAAGGTTGTGTTTAGCGTTCTTTAGTTGATATGGTAGTGTAGTGGTTTTCACATACTGGATAGAGAGTGGAGCTTAAATATGATTAATTTATTAATAAAACACTGTAACAGTATACCTCTTTAACAAATTGACTGTGATTTGTTTGCAATTTGCATAATGATTATGCATATTTTAAATGTTCAATCTGTTCTGTATTACAGTAAGTAAAGTAACCAGATAGACACTGTCGTTTATGTACTTATTTTGTACTTGTTTTGTCCCATATACTCATCATTACCCGGAAGGAAGTGTAGGATTGCAGTGTTACTGGGAAGGAAGATAAAGGTTAACAGGAACAATAAATGATGATAAATTTAGACTGATATGGGTAATATTTATTGAGTTACACATACAGAAGTAGTGTCTCTCAGTAATGCAACATGCCAGACGTCTCTACGAATTGTAGAGGTTCCTGATGGTGTCCTGTGATAATCCATCCCATGCAGCTTGAATATTCTCACACAGTTCCTGCAGATTTTGCGGTAGGGGTGGAGGTGAAGTGATGCCAGGCCTTCTGGACATGTGCTTCGTGACAACAAACTGGTTATCTTGGTACCTCCACACACAGATTTGTTTGACAAAAGCAGGACTCATCACTGAAGGTGAGCCACTGTCATTCTGAGTCACTCTATGACAGTCTGGCACAACACCATTGCAGCCTTTGGCGACGTTGACATGGTGTTAAGGGCAGTCATCAGAATGGTCTGTGTGCATGTAATCCTGCATAATAAAGCCCTTAATTTTAAGGTACAGAATATAATGAGGGCTTAACAATACACTGAAATAGCGGGGCCATGATTTGAAGGAAGGAGAATTATGACTGTAATTATGTTGTTGCACATCTTTCTAATGACACTAGAGCTGGGAGACAGGAGGAGCACTGGACTGAGGTGTTGATCGGTGCTGGTCATTTATAGGTTGGTGTTTAACCAGTGCAGTTACATTAGGTGGCGTAATTAATACAATTCAAGACGTGTTGTCACACCTTCACGAAGAACATTAGCAGGTTTTCTATCCAATGACTTTCTTGCAAAATATAAACCTCAATGGAAAAGCCGCAAATCAAAAAACCACACAAACGTGGCAGTTTTTATGCTAGCACGAGGTGGAAAAGAGGATAAACAGTGATTTATCAAGTCATAAAAAGTCACATGATTCTGTTCCACCTGATCTTATTGCTTGACATTCATACACTGGTGTGACCCACTACCCTATACTCCAACAAGTGGTCAGTTTGTGTAATGCAGTGGTGATTATCAGTTGGCACAGGTATCCGGTGACTGAAAATGATTGTCCCTAGAGATGGTGTGATCATGGAGCACAGCTGTTTTGAAGGTTGCTTTCGTCATTCTGTAACACTGAATCCAAAGCTCATTTTAAAAAATGGCTTTACACAATGTGCTCCCAGAATTGTCTGGCACATTGTTCCCAGATGAAAGGTGGAACAAGGTTAAAGTTGGCTTCTTATCTGAATTTCCCGTTCCAACTTAAATGGTGCAACAGTTACATGCTGGCTCGTTTATGGTGGAACGGGAACTTTGGAAAAGAAGGCAACTTCAGCTTCAGTAAGGTGAACGATGTCTGGGTTGCACTTGACATTTCAGCCCTCATTAAGCAGGCCATTTCTCGTCCTGCCCAGTGTATCTGACCTGCACGGCCTTAAAAATATGTTAATTGTCTGTAAAAATGGTTCACGACCCAACAACCGGTGTCGACCCAAGGACGGTGGGTTCCCCTTTTGAGTCTTGGGTCCTTCCTTATGGTCTGAGGGAGTTTTTCCTTCCCACTGTTCCCCTTGTCTAGCTCCCTGGGGGCTTGGACCTGGATTTTCCGTAAAGCTGATTTGTGACAACATGTATTGTAAAAGGTGCTATACAGATCAATTTGTCCTGACTTAAAGATAATTCTATCTAAATTCTATCTAATTCTATCTATCTATTCTATTCTATTTTCTGTTGTTATTTTATAACATTTGCAAAACGTTTGAATGGAAACCCAGCTATAGTCACAGTTAATAAATGCCCATATAATAAATATATGGATTAATGTAACAGCACTATTTAAGTGGTCCAGCATATTTTACTAGTACGCTAGACGAGCTCTGTGTTTGCAGGATGAGCATGTAGCTTTTTGTTCATGTAAAAATTGTGTTTACAAATCAAGTTTGTATTTTAGGCTAATTAGCCAGTTATTAGCCTGTAATTAACTGATTATTATATGTAACGCTTGAGACAAGACTAGCTTCTAAAGTTTTTGAGCTAGTCTTATAAATACTTATTACCTTATTAATGTTGGGTCAATCTGGCAAATAACTTGTCAGAACACCAATATAGAGTGAGAGCTACCGTTTAATGACCATTCCAGTGCTTCAGAATCGATACCACCATGTTTCCTTTTTCGGTGGTCAAAGCTCACAAAGTTAGCACTGAACAAAATTATGGCAGTGCCTGGTGTTTTTTCCACTTTTGACTCTTGTGTGGTTTTATGTACCAGAAACTTTATTTTACACAACCATGGCAACCTTGATTTACCCCTTTGAATTAAACAGAGTTTTCCTTGTTACTGTGCCTTTAAGACTAATATATGTAAATGTAAATTAGCTGTATTCTGATTGGCTGCCCTGGATTGGTGCTTCATTTAACAGTACTAACACTCCTGATAATGTCAATATGAATGAGTGAGTCTTAACAACTGTAGGCAGAATAGGCAGATATAGGAAAATGTGTTTTTGTGACATCACAAACATTAAACAGAAACTATTTTTGCAGCGCAGTTTCTGTTTATGGCCAGACATGAGAATGGTACATTTTTATGTTTATATACTCCCTGATATTATATCATATCCATGACATGCATGGATTTTGAATGTTATGGGCCTATTCGCACAGTAGGACAGCACCCTGTTTGCACAGCTGTTGGGATGGCAGACATAGTGAGATGAGTAAGAGACTGTTGCCCAGGCTGAGTAATGCTGGTAGGTTACAGAGAAACGGCCTTTACCACGCAAAACAGCGGACATGGGGCTAGCGTGTAATAGCTCATTGATTTGTGGCCGCATTTATGGCCCGTTCTTATAGAGGCTCAAAAAGTCAGCCGCTGTAATTAGTCTAGATTCGGGTCATGTGCCGTCTGTCCGTGTCCTTTCATCCCGCTCAGTCTGGACTGGACTTTTATTCATCTTTCTGAGAGAGTCTGTCCAGTGGGTGAGTGAGTGAGGAAAAGAGGAGCGCTATTGTGTGGAATTTGCTGCAGTCAGGCTTTGTCAGGCGTTCGTTCTCTGCGGTATTGTGGAATGCAAAGCCAGAAAAATCCCTAAAGCTTTGCTAATTTGCACAGGGAGATTGGGGGCCAGATAGTAATTGAAAAGAACACTCCTAGCGCCTCTCTTCCTGTGTCAGTGCTAGGGGGAGATTGCGCTAGCCTGCTCCAACATTGTTGCAGAGTTGAATATAAATCCAGATGCAGCCTGGAACCTTGTAAAGGATGATGTCTGTATAGTCACATACTGTGCAAAGTAAGGGCCTCCTCTAGGTGTGTTGTCTGGACATCATTTACTGAGCTCACTAAATCACGTTGTCAGAATTGGAATGATTCACTACTTGACATGTGCTGGTGGATTAATCCCTAAAGCCGTGAGCTGGTCCAGGCAGCGTTTTGCAAGCGAATACAACTTGCTTTCCATAGCCAGGATAATCAGTCCTTTATGTCGTCATATACCTCAGTGGACTTAATACGGCACATCTGTGTAAGGGGAAAACATCTCCCTCACCTTAATCTTCCACCGATATACAAAAGTTCACTTAAAGAAAAATCGCACTGCATGTTTAGTGGGTGTTCCTGTTTTGCAAAGCCGTGTGGGAGGCAGCTTTGTCCTTGTTTAACTCTCGTTTAGCTTGACATCATCAATCTATGATTCCCATGATGATCCTTTGGCCAACGCCGACTTTGTCTCTGTACGTGTGTGTGTGTGTGTGCGTGCGTGCGTGCGTGTGTGTGTGACACAGCCCAAATTATCCTTAAACTGCCGTGAATGCTGCACACATGGCAAACAAATGCTCTCTGGTTCTGCTTATGTCCTTGTCTGTCATTTAAGTCTTGCTGCGTTCATAGGAGTCCTCAGTTCAGTCTGCAACAATTACAGAAGAAAGTGTTTTAAGCTGTCAGTAAACTCTTACTTGTATAATGCAGATGGAATATCAATTTCCAACATTAAAGAAATCTTTGCAGCTCAGAGAAAGCATCAAATTATATTCGACCATCAGTCTGCCACCCACCTTTCAAACTAGACCCTCACGTCATCTCCATGTAGAAGCCTCCAAGAGTTGTGGCGAACTGCGGACCGTGTTATCGTTCTCAGCGCGCTTTATCACGCTGGATGCTGGAGCGGTGGAATTTCCCCAGTGGGATCCCTTGGCAGGCAGCAGTTCTACAAGAACCAGAGCTGCTGCATCCTGTTTCCAGCTGCTGTCGTTGATTCTCTTCAGATCACGTCACATTCTTGTTCCCCAGCAGCCTATCATTGCTGTGGAGATGAGGTTGAAATGCACCGTGACCTCAGGAAACAGGCCGTACAAAAGCAGAAGCTGTTAAATTCATCAGGATTGTCTTCCTGATCCAGTCGTGGCAGAGACGTTTGCCTTGGGGTAGAGAAATATGATGCTTTGTTTCACTGTGTGGACATTGTAATTATTTTAATTTGCAAAGTGTTTCAGTGCAGTTTATTAGTCGGAACTAGGCTACTCATGTACGTACTCATGTATGAACATAAGATGGAGGAGATGAAGGGAAAACGTTAAAGGGAGCTTTTTTGCAGGGAAAAAGTCCAGGGGAAAAGTTGGCAAATTAATGCATAAAGACTTCATTGTAAAGATTTCGTTCTTCTATGCTGTAAAGAATTGTGATCTAGAGGAAGCACCTTGTTTGCCAGCAGTCACTAAGTAATATCATTATCAGATTTTGAGAGTTATCAGATTAATGAAGTGGTCACGTAAACAGCATACTCAGATTTCTTAGATTGGATTAGGTGATCATTGGGTTTCTAAGACTTTGTGTTGGATTTTGGCTTAGCAATGGGGTGTTTTCTGTATATACGGTTTCTTTATTTTGTGTGTGTGTGTATGTGTGTGTGTGTGTGTGTGTGTGTGTGTGTGTGCGTGTGTGTGTGTGTGTGTGTGTGTGTGAAAACTGCAAGCAGCATTTAACAGAGTAACTGTGAGATGGCAACAAACCACTTTTTGGAGTGATACTGAAACCAACTGCATGCTTGACAAAATGAAGAATTTAAATAGGCTGTTCTTCTAGATGATGCATTTTCATATTTTCCAGTAAAGTGACTCAGTCACAGCATGATGTTTGAGTTTGTATGATATGTTCGCGTCACACATGAGAGTTTATTGGCTGGTTACAGAAATCTAATTATTGCCTGGCCCATGTAGACCCAGAGTTTCAGCATTATGTGATTATCCAAGTACATGTAAACACATTGAGTACTGACAAAGCCTGAATTTGTGCAGTTTTCTCTCAGATTATCAAGTACATGTGTGGAATGAAAGGCCAAATGAAAGTTTACATGTCACCATATTACCTGTTTTCACTTGCTCAGCAGTTTAGGTTTAGGTGTATATATGTGCACTCATATATTGTGTATATATTGTAAATTGCTTAAGCCGACTACAGTTACTTTCCACATTTGACAGAATGTGAATTGGTCATGTCATCATCAAGTAGCAAGATATCTAATCTGGCAGTTTGGCTTTTGACTTGTATTTTTATAGGGGGCACATACTACATTTATCTTGTGTTTTCTTTTTTCCCTTTAGTCCACTTAGAGCATTGGTGTGGCTTTATGTACCAGAAAACAGTTACATTGTGTTGTAGAGGAATCTAGCACTGTGTTTTAACAGTTGGCAGTAGTCATTGTGGATAGAAAGCCAAATGTAAGTTTACATACCTTTTTTCCATTGAGGTTTAGGTGATTTACGATAGGTTTTATGTGCATATAATATAATATAATATAATATAATATAATATAATATAATATAATATAATGTAATATAGCTGTAAGTAATTGTCCACAGTTAATGTGTTTGGTAATGAGTGTTAGCTACATTTCTATGATCGTGATAGTCCTGTATCTCTGTTTATGCAGTATATTAGCTCTGAGAAGCTCATTTAGTTTTTACTGAGATTGAGTCACATAGGTGCTGATTTAACGATCACTTTGAGACTGTTACTTATGATGCTTAACAGTTTTCCCAGATGGTAATATACTAATATGACACACTTGTGGACATGGATGTTATTGTATTTGTTATTAGTTCTGAGTTAAATTAGCTATTTTTGTAGAGTTTCCGTTATGTTGAAGCCCCCCTGTGTGGATGACAAATACATCATATATGCAGTAATGGAGAAAGTATATTTTCCTTTTCTATGTTTAGCTTTGACTCAACCTCTCTGGCTTGCTCGCCGAACAATGCGTGTCCTTATTAGTATTATGTGCTTTTGATTTTCTCCGTCCGGAGGCCTGGCACCTGCTTAATGAATCCAAGCTCCATTAAACTTTAAGCCTTCTGCCAAGAGAGCAAAGCCCAGGCTGCATAAACAGAGCATGCCCGTGAAACAATGAGTGACTGCCTCTCTAAATCTAATCTCACAGGGGGTCCCTCCCTGAGTTCCACTCTAATGCGCCTTTGCCTGAAACTCAGTTGACCTTGTGGATTCATTCATTTAACCTCTACAGTCATGAAGTGGGCTTCCATTTGCTTTGTCATATCTGCCTGTATCAACAGGAACCTACATGTTATGTTATTTGTATTGTTATGTACTGTATGCTTAGTCATGTTTTGGTTACAGTTAGAAAGTAAGCTTTAAAGCTGTAAATGAGCTTTTAAGCTTCAGCCTGGCCATAACGTTAGGGAACCCTTCACTGTCAGATAAAACCCTTTCATTAAATGGAGTGAAGGAATAACTGAAAGTTGGGGGGAGGAAAATGCCTGAACCCCCTCCTCCTTTATATCCAACCCCCATAAATTTTCATCCTTACCTTCTATTTCCCATGACGAAGTCCGTGCAGTCCCCCCACCATCCCACTTCCTCCCTATTCCTCAGTCTAAAGCCAGTCCTACTACAGTTACAAGGGGGGTCTGGCCTTCTAGCTCCAGGCCAAGTTCTATCCCCTCCTTCCATCAATCTTCGCTCATACTACCACCATGTGTTGAAGGCATCCGAACATGCAGATGTTCCTGCTAGGAACATTTGAAACCTGCAGCACTTTGTCCAGCTGCACTGCAGTTCCACTGATCATTGTCATTTGGAGTTGTTTGATGAGAAATGCACTGAAGAGAGTCATACCAGCTTACCAGCTGGGATTTTTTTTATAGTGGTGTTGATGGGAACCTGGGCTACAGTGTCATCCCAAAGCTGTTGGAGGGTGCATGGGGGAGGATCATAGAGTGAACACGACGGTCGATGTGGTCCCACAGATGTTCAGCTGGGTTCAAGTCTGGGGAATTAGGAGTCACGGTAGTACTTGGATGTCTTGGTCATGCTCTTCCAACCGATGTCAGACACATCTAGCTGTGTAACATGTCACATTGTCTTTCTGGAAGATCCCATCTGCCCTAACGAAGACGATCAGCATGTATGAGTGAACGAGATGTGTAAGGATGGATTCATACCCATATCGGTGGAGAATGCCTTCCACATGGATGAGTGGGCCCAGAGAATGCCACGAAAACATTCCTCAGACCATCACGCCGCCACCGCCATCTTGGGTTCTCCCACAAGTGGTCATAATAATGTGGTGACTCAACTGTGTATATTCATTTTATTTGCTTGTCAAAAAGACCAGTAAACCTACTATTTTTGTTCCGTATGTAATATAGATCAGGGTAAAACCTGTGGTAAAGCAGTGATAAACCTGAAAAAAGACTTCCTTTTTTTCCTTAGAACGAGCTGTGTGTATGTTTCCAGCCTGAAAAGATTTAAAACATACTTTTTAGGCCAAAACTGTAGCTAGAACTATCTTAAAAGAGTGTCTCAGGCAAAGTGTTTCTTTTAATGTAATAGCTGTCTGTGAAGTTAGCCAACCCTTACTTTAGAGGCATTAAACACTTCAGACGTCTGGTTCCTATCAGCAGCATCTTACGTGAAACCATTCTGGATGGCTTTGTTTACAGCATAATGATTTAATTAGGCAGGAATTTAGGAAAACAATCATTCACCTCTACTGTCTTGTGTTTAAGCCATGTGTTTGCTCTGCAAGCACAAACAGTTTTTCACCCACATAAATTTCACTGTTCTGTTTTTTTTTTTTCCAAAGCAAAGAAGCATTATGCATAGAATGCATAGAAGCATTATGATGTTCGATTGGCGTACTACATTTTGAATTGCACTGTGAAGGTTATCCTACAGTTTATCATATTACCTTTAATGTGCTGGAAGTCATACAGTGATTTTTCTTTCTACAGTCTCCTCAGAGCCAGATGTATGGGGCCTTGGCACAACATGGGATTTTGCCTCTAGAACTAAATTAAGCTGGTCTTAGCAACATCAGTCAAGAAAATAAGCCTGAAATGATGATGATGATGATAGGGGATTTGACTCCATTATCCTTGGTGTAAACAAGCCTCCAGGTTATTAACTACTGTTTGTTGGATTTAGACGTCTATGAAATGAAGAAAAATATCAAATACAATAACTAGCATGCCGGTTTGTAATTCATTAAATCACAGCGTAAACTGTTTGTGTTTATTTACTCTGTTACGCAATGAACGGATGAGGTTTACTGTAGCTATAATCAACTCTGATTTCCTGGCCAGTGGATAACTTAAAAGAATAGCAACTAATTAGTCTAATTTGTCCGTAGCTCCCACAGACTAATATTTAGAATTGGAAATATTCAGGAAATGGTAAAGGTCTGAGACCACCCTTTAATTAATTCAAGTTCTAGTCAAAGTGGCCATTAAGTATTGAGAAAAAATTGTGCCGAATTAAATAGCAGTTACAGCAGTGGAAAAATGCAGTGTGCATGACATTACTTTTCCATAGTGTCATGCAGAATATGTGCCAAAATGAAAAACAGAACCTCTATTATGTTGTTTTCATATTGCTTGACCTCTGTACTGAAAAAACCCAAATCACTTTAAAACACGGAATGCTGAATTTGTATCAGAATTGAACACAGTTTGCCTTGAAATGTGATTCCTTCATGTAGCTGTTTAAATGCAATCTTCTGTGTGCATCGCATTTCAAGCGGTATGAAAACACTGTATGCCACTGCATGATAACGTAATGTCTTGTGTGCATTGTATTTCACTGCTTTCACTGTTATGATTGCATTTTAATGAGGCCATTCTGTTTAAATTACTGCACAGCGGGAAGCAATAGTGACACCTCCCCATCTCCTCCCTGTTTCTGAGTCCTGTCAGTCCTACCGCAGTTAAAGGGGGGATCCAGGCTAGAACTTCAGCCCTGCTTCTCCCTCACTCATACTTCCTTCCTCATACAACCAACACATGGAGAAACTAAACGTGATGTCAGAATTTCAGTGTTTAGGGAGTCTTGATTACAGGAGACTTGCTTTCAGCTTTTCAAAGAAATCTGCAGTGATATTTTTCAGGAAGTCCAAAGTTCAGTATTAAATGTTGGTTGCATTTTGTGTTTCTTACCATCCAGTTTGACACCCAATATGTTGGGAAGACACAGCTGTAGATCATTGGTTTAAAGATTCCGTGGATGTTGAAATGGCAGTAGAGTACACAAAAGTGAGGAGAGGACAAATGAAATAGCCACATATTTGATATTATGTTTAATTTATGATGTTGTGGTGTGTTTTTCTGTTAGGTAATGTAGGTTTCCTGCTTTTTCTGATACATGAATCTATGCTTTTGTTTTTTTGTGTAGTGTTTTAGTGTACTGAAAATGTTATATATTCCAAAATGCATGAATGCATCAAGAACGTAATAATAATAGGTAGGGTCGTCCTTGTATATGTTAAGCTCTGCATATTGGACAAAGAAGAGCATCATTAGTATTGTTAGCACCGTTCCTGGCTTTAATTGACCTCAGGCTGAGAATTACAGTCATTATGCAGGAGTGGATTGGTGACCCTGTTGATGGAATTTGTTGTTTTGAGTGACTTGGTGTTCCCAGTGGTTTCCTCTTCTGATAAGGCCCTATAGACAACACCGGGTTTCTTGAATAGGAAAATTCTTGTACTGATTGCACACAATGCCACATTGTCTTTAAGCCACATGTAAGCCACATTCTCCTTGGGTCAAATCCAGTTCCCTCTTTATTTAACCTATACAATACAGCAGCTGGTAACATGGAGTGGATCAATCTGCATTATCCATTTTGTTATTCCAAACTTGGGACTAATTCCGTTAAATACCAGGGTTGTTCTCCTTCTGTATGTTCTCACTTATAAACGCAGAGGTAGCTGTGCTTTGCCAGTGCCTGTAAATGTTAACAAAGGATAGATTAAGATCATTTCTGACAATTATCAGACTGCAATTAGAATAAATTCACTACATATACCTTTTCATTAGCCACACTAGGGAATATTTGACATACCTGCTATTAAAGGAGCATGCCATGCGAGATTGCTAATTTAAATATATCCAACTATGAGAACATTTACAAGGAACTGAGCCAACATTGCTGGACAGAATGAGCCAGCAGTGAATTACTGGTCATGTGACTTGGTGACTTTGGGAAAGCAAAGTAAATGTTTCAGTGAGGATGAAGGTGAACTGTGGTGAAAAAGGCCAGATGAGTAAGTAGGCTGTACCCTTTTTGGTTTGAGAACTGTTCTCAACTTCAGTTTTACTTAAATCCTTTGGTTTTATCACAGTTCTCGGATTGTACTCAGATTGTCAGTCATATTTAAACCAAGCTGCGGACTGTGTGTGTCAGATCCCAAAACTTTAGTGGTGTAGTGGTGTGCGAAAGGCAGAGAAATGTTTCATACATGTAAAGTTTCTAGATGTTCATGAAAGCTATTTGTATTTTCTCATGATCTGAGTAACCCCAGACACATTCAGTGAAGTTGAGGTCTGGGCTCTGGGTTGGACAGTCCAGCAGCTTCTTTGTTTCTTCTTTATTTTTTTTACTCTTTTTCAGTAAAGACTTCTTGATAGCTACACATCCTGTCAGACCCATAGCAGAGTTGTCTTCTCACAGTGTGAGCGGACATAACCAGCGGACTGTTTTTTCAGATCTGAAGCAGGAATGGAGCTTTGTTTTTCTATGGTCTCTTTAGAGCTTTAAAGGAACAATATGTAAGATGATACAGTCTGTTAAATTCATGCTCTACTCCTCCCCCATTTACTTACCAGTCTAGAAGAAACGTTGCTCAAGTTCAGCATCAAACTTAATCTGTTACAGTGACACCAGTGGTGGAAAATAATGCCATTATTTAAAGCTTTTTGCTGCTATTTTAGTCACTTTGTTTTCTTTGCTTTTGAATGTGATTTCTTGCTGAGAGCAGGTGTGCTTCTTCTTTATCTGCTCGTGTGGCAGACTCGACATTACATTAACTTACTATTGCCTCCTCAGGCAGATAGTGGTATTACAAGACAGGACAGACCGGGGCTAGCTGGTTAACGTGCTAATTTCAGTAGATATCTCTGCAACATGATACATAGACGTCTTTGAGATTTTGTCAAAACTCATTTTTTCACATTCTGCTGATAATTGTTAATTTTTTAGATTTTGTTTGTCATCTTACATATTGCTCCTTTAATTACCGTTTGTGTAATGATCACAGTTTTGGTGCTCTACCAGATCGTGTATGATTGTTAGGAATCTCATTCATCAATTCACTTTAATAAAATCCCCCTTTAGAACTCCAGGAATGATGGTGATTAGTCCTCCTAAATTTCTTTTACATTATGATGTGCTTTACTGCAAATTTACTGTTGCAGCAGCTTTGGAGTCACTATGTACCTTGTCTGGCTTATGGTTAATCTGTGGTGATTCTATCTATTACAGCGGTTCAAAACCTGTTGAAAAAAGGCAGCGCCATCAAGAGTTTCCAGAACCCTGTTGAAACCTAGAATCAACAAGGCTGTCACATGTAACATCACTGGATTACTTGCTATCATTAGCCTCTTGTTAAATATTCCAGGTGTGATGTCATATGCCCTGGGCACTTCCTTTTAAACAATGACTGTCTTTACAGTCGTCTGTGTAGCTACTTTCTATTCACGGTTTCAAATATATGCAGGATCTGTTCAATCCCCGAAGTTAGAATTATAGATTTCTCACATTATTTTGGCTCAGATATTATTCAGGTACTCTAATATTCTGCAGTATTAGGAACAGACTGCTGTCTAGTTGGAATTTGACAGTTAACCTTGTTCTGAAGGACCTAAATAGAGAACCTATTTAAGCAAGTCCAAACAATCAGTGGTACTTGTCCTGTTGCTAAATAGTTTCCATTCTGTCGTGTAGCCGCTCTGTGCCATTGCTAAAAGCATTGCCTGGAGCAACATAGAAGGCCCTGTGGAATCCAGCCTGCCTCTGTCTGAGCATGCCGCAACACTCAGTGGCCCTCATGGGCTCGGTGTCTGCAGGCCATCCTTAGATGAGAGAGGGGATTGATGGAATAGACAAGCCTTCTGCATCAATAAATTTCTTTTCATGAATAGTCAGACATCTTATCAGCATTTTCTGGATTACAGATGAGTGTGTACTCACATAAGCTAAAGCTAAAGTTCCAAAAACAAATATTTTCAAACCCATATATTTAAAACAATGAAATATGCTGGTTTTATATATATTTAGAACACTTTATCTGGATGGCTGGAATGTCAGCTTTGCACACTGCGCACAAGTGATTGGTTCCCCTTGAGAAGAAGGTTGTTCAGGTTGGTAAAGCGATGATGCAGGGGCATTCACCTCTTTGTTTTGGCCCTGTCCTGTTAAAAACCTTCCCCACATAATGGTGTTTTCACTTACTTAGATGCAGTTTTGTACCACATAACACATTTAAACCTGACCACAAAGCATTTTCCCATTGTATTTGATCAGTCTCAGCCTTCCTGGTAAACGTGATTCTTAGATAAGTCTACATGTTGCTTGCATGATTTGCATGTGTGGCTTGGTGTGATGCAGTGTGTTAATGTTGTACCCCATTTCCAATTTACACTTCTATAGTGTATCCTGTTACACATGAGCTGATCAGTGGTCCTCGGTCAGATTGATTTTCTTTATCGAGAAACTGTTGTTTGTTGTGTATGTATGTAACTTCTGTCAAGTATCTGCATTAAATTAATACGTTTAGATTTGCGTATTGTGAATGGATGTGAGTCCCCAATGAAATTTGGATATACTGTATATGTGTAAGGGTAATATCAACTTTTAAGGCTGTATATTTTCACAAGACACTGAATACACTGCATACAGTTGTAGGCAAAAGTTAAAAAAATGAAATAAAACATAAAATGTGGTGCAAATTATGACATATTAATATATTTAATGTTGTATTTTATTCCAATATGTTCAACTTAACACATTAACAGAAAATGCCAGATTTAAGGTTGCTCCCTGGAGAGAATTAATTTCACCTTTTTGTTGTTAAAAAGTGTCTATTCTGTATATTCTGTGTCTTTTGTATTCTGTTTTATTCAGCTGTAGGCTTCAGGAAACAATAGGAAATGATTTTTCAGATGTATATTTTAATGTGCTCTGTTGTTCTGGACAATCATTGGGATATTTTCAGCTGTAAACTGGTCTGTCCCTACTGGACGCCTGTGAGAAAGAATGATAGATACTGTTTTTTGTTTTATTACGTAATTCTAAGCCATCATTCCCCGTGTGTTCTCTATAAGAATACAAAGATTTTTATTAATTTTGGTTTCACATAGATAATGCCAGTGAGTTTATATAAACATGCAGGTTAGATCATTTCAGTTTTATCTGTTATGCTTTATGTGATGATTCAGCCATGTGGCTTTCTGCCCCTTCTCTGATAAATCATGTGCTGATCGGTTCTGGGTCCTGTCAATGCAAGACCTTACACTAGTGTCAGTGTTAGAAATCAAGAGTTGCAACACTGGAGACTACAGACTCAACCAACATGTGAAATGGTTATCTTTGTTTTGACTACATCTTGTTTGGGTTTTGTGCTCTTCGCTGAAACCTCTGCAATTTCTCTGTTAGTTTGGCTGCACTTAAAGGTGAAAGTAAATGGAAGGCAGCTGCTGCTCTGGCAAAGTTAGGAAATACCTTACTGAGGAAGAAAGGTGTTCTTATCCCAATCAGGAAATAGCTCTAAAGACTCCTCAGAGGTATTAATAGAGAGCATAGTAAACATTCTATGTTTTATGCAGTATGAAATATTATTTGAAATGAGTCTTTGTAAGTTTTGATCTTTGCAGTGATAACTGATTAGACCTCTAAATCCAGTTCACTGAACTATACTTAATTTAGGTGTACTTTGTATACTTTATTTACTCTGTTTTTGATATACTGTATATTTAGTATGCCAAATCAATTAGTGCTTAAATAGATCTAATTGTATTTAACTGTACTATTTTGAGACACTAAGATATAAAATATACCTAAATATACCTAAGTACATTTGTAGTATATTAAATGATACTTAATTTTTCAATTTTTTGAAAAGATTTTCAATGCACATTTGTATAGTTGTACTAAGTACACTGAAGCAATACTGAGGCACTATGTACTGGTATATATATATATATATATATATACATATATATATATATATATAATTAAATTATATACTAAATATATATACTATATATTTATATTTATATATATATACTTTAATATATATAAATATATATTAAAGTACATTTCTAGTACATTAAAATATACTTTCAATATATAGTTTGGAATATCATGATATGTTTGAATATATAGTGACTGTACATATTGTATACATTAGGTAGATCAGTCCTACAGTAAAAGGCTAGTTGTTCAGTAAACAGCTGTGTAAGTAACACTGCACTTCTAATATTTAGATATCTAATTCCTCATCCAAGCTGTTTGTTCCAGGTGTCCTAACTATGTTTATATCTTTTAACAGAGACCTGAGGTTCAACAAAATTAAGGACCTGCAGCCAAGCTCTTTCAGACGATTGAAGAACCTCAATACACTGTAAGTACCCCTCCGTTCCATTAGCCTGCCTCTTCTCGTTTTCATATGCTGACAGACTTTTATGAGTGTGCCGTTAAAAGCGTTTACTTTGACACTGTGCTCTCCTCCGCCTCTCTCTGCTGCGGCCCACACATACAAGTCACCTCATAATCAGTGCAGAATTTATTTTTCTTGCTCTTTGAGTCCTCTACCCATCACCCAGCCAGACTGCTACTCTTCTACCATGTGTTTCTTTTAAACTGTTTTCTAACTTTGAAGGGGTTAGGAAAGTTTTAAGGCACAAACTACTGGTTAAAATACACTGTGATGTGGCTTCTGTAGAGTATATGGAAAACCACACTGTATTATGTTTTGGCATTTTCATCTCTACCAAAGCTAACATTATCTCGGGCAACTTTTACTTGTTTGAGGGTAAATATCAGGGCAAGATGCATTTATAAACGTACTAAATTTCCTGTCCGTGCTTGTCCTTTGTTTTGACTACAGTGTGAGTAACAGTTGGAGGCGCACTGTAGTTTAACTCTGTAGTATTATGTCATGTGCATAAAATGGGATGAAGCTGTTGGATATTGCAGTAACATTATGATTATGACAAAAAAAGTGCCTCTCTGATTCTGATTGTGCAGACTACAGGAATCTTATAAAACTTTCTATTAAGGAAATGACAAAAAATGACAAATTATCTATAAAAAATTGCTTTTGTGCAAAATAAAAATGATAAAATAGCTTGCAAGCATTTTTATATGATGTAAAGCTGTTAGAAACATTCCCCTGAACAGCGTATTCTGTGTAACCCTAGAAATAAAATATACAATTGTGTGCAAAAATTTGGACTGTCCTCATCAAATCATATGTGACAATAAGTTAACACGTACTTTACAGGGACAAATAGAACAAAGTGCAAATTGTGACAAAACTTTTGCTCTGGGCAACATGTTAAACCATATTCAGAAAGAGAGAGAGAGAGAGATAGTCGTGTGTTGTCAGTAGTCACCAACATGTATATAATATTTCGGGATGCTTCAATACCATTTTTGTCAGACTGAGTATGAGGGCACATTTATTAGTACTATGCAGAATGCAGTAGTATGCAGAATTACTTTAACAGTAGAACAAGGAATAAAACCTTGCTGATTTTAACGTTTTGTATGAGTGTTTTTATTGGTTTGTTGAGCTCTAGTTGTCTGACTGTAGAAAACACGAATCCATGTGGTGATGTACATGGTAGAACAGTACAGTTTCTCTACAGCCTATTTTACAAAGAAAATTACTGTAAAATCACTTAACGTTTATACCTCCCAATTCCATTCAGTCTAACAGAGTAAAGCTGGCATATACAGACAGGCAGAAAAGGTGAATGTCAACTTTTTGTGCTAGCCTAACACTGTGTGTCTCCACCCATTTTGGGAAAGTGGTTGCAGTTGTTTAAAGTGACCAGCTGCTTTGTGTCCGAATGCCACCTTAAGTGTTTATCAGTGGAAAAATGTATGTGTATGTCTACAGATATGAAAAACAGCAGAGGAGCTCTGATATTAGACATGGTTCTACTTGTACTCCAACCTAATCACTCTTGCCTCTCATTAGTATAATTTGAATTGATCTGATTTGGATGGGAAGCTTTTCAATCACTTCCATGCACACTTATCCCAGTTATCTCTGGTCAAAAACATGTTTTAATCCTGCATTATCATAGTCCTGTTTTAGATATTCAGACAATATACAGTTGCTCTGAAGAAGATTAAGCCTAATTATGGGCTTCAACTTTCATTGCGTGAACTGAAAAACTTTATTTATTCCTGAATTTGGCTATATATGGATCTAAAAACTGCTAGAACTTTTCTAACTTGGAGTAAATGCTTGTTGTGCTCAAACAGTGCTTTTGCAGGCTAGATGTGTGATTCTGTATAACCATCAGTTTATAGTGATTATACTGTTGCTGTTTTTTTCACCCAAAGCCTTTTAAACAACAACCACATACGAAGAATCCCAAGAGGAGCCTTTGAAGACTTGGAAAACCTGAAATATCTGTGAGTTCGGATCTACATTACTTCACACCAAATCCTAAGTTTCTGAGTGGGGGAGTTGTGTGTTATGCATGTTCTGTGCAGGTACATTAATATCAAAATAGCATGAATGACCATTCACAGTCAAATCCCCATTTAATTCTCACTTGCTGGTTGATAAAATCTAAATTCCATGAAGTGTTCTTTCCCTGTGTTGACTCTTGACTGCCATTGTTCGGTGAAGAAAGCAAATCTCAGACATATAATGAGCCTTTGGGAGTTATGTGTCTGAAAGCCGTCACCTAGAGGCATTTGGGGGAAGAGTGGTAGCTTGAATAGCAGCCCTTCACACAGTTTCTGCTTTTGTTAGTCACAGATCCATTAAGAAACCTCAAACCTCAGCTGTGCTGCTGAGTTCTGTCTGTGTTTACATTTACATACAGTCAGTATGTCTGAAATGTCTGCTTTCATGCTCTTTAATTTAACACCTGCTTTTCCTCACTTGACCTCTTCACACATTTGTAGACGTACTGAAGTCAGGATTAGCTCACAGTCGTGAGCTAGGCCCCATAATTGCCTTTTGTGCAATTTGGAAAAGTTGAATTATATCCTGTGTGCCAAAAAATGAATAATTTTCACGAGACGTGATACGGGCGTATGATTGAATATATTGAGATATGTTGCATTACTATAAACAAGGCAATATATTGTGAATTTAAATCGAATTTTAGGAAAACTGTCATAGTATAAAAACACACCAACCTATGAAAAGTTTTGCTAATGCTAACATTAGCGGTGCACCCTTATGCTGCTTGTTAATGTTGCAGTGGAAGATTACATTAACATTGCTATTAGCAGTCAGGGGTTTGAACACAACACAAAGTGAACCGCTGTCCATGTAAATTGTTAATTAAAAATTTAAATTAAAACATTGCACTATCACAACAAACAATATTACATTACTCAAGTGTATCAATATTTACTTATAATCATAGTCACAATATTTGTTTTTTTTAGATATCTGAGTAGTTGGAACAAAGAAAAGAGCCAAGCAGTGCTATATTTTTAATAAACCAGGTTTAGAAAGGTCATGACCCCTGCGGTGTATTTAAAGATTTAAAAGAATTTGAGCCATAACAGTGACACCTATTAAAAACAGCACAATGTGTAAAATGGGTAAAAGCTTCATACAGACAAAAAGATATATTATGATATATTGTGATGTATTATGTGATGTATTATGATGCCAGTAATGTTTAGAGCTGACTGATATTCCAATCCTATCTTTGATGATGAGCCATCTTGCAGAATTTGATGGGGGAAAATGAGTTTGATTGGAGATTCGATTGATTGGAGTAAAAACATTACAGTTTCAAAGTGTGCTGTTCCCTCCAGTCAGCTCAGTGTTTACATGGGGGTGAATAATAGGAAACAGAAACCAATACCTTCATTTAAGAATGGCAAACAAGACTAGCTGCTGGACATTCCAGAAGATATCCCTGCGCTTCACCTAGCACAGAGAGCCTGACCATCAATTCAGTATCAGGTCACTAACCACAAACATTACACCCAAGTGTCACTTCCAGCACAGTGCTAAGAGTGCCGGGATGTGTTGTGCAGTGGGGAGGGGCCGTGATCTTTTAGGGCCCTGCCTTTAAGTGTCCTGTAATTGTAGTGGTGATTAAACATGTTACGACTGAGGGTAATTAGTGACCATGCTGCTTTCAAAGACTGAGGGATTGGAGCCTCATCCTGGGTCACTGTTGTGTCATCTTGCAGTTGACCTTTGAGGACCTGTTCATATAGTCACAGATGCTTCTGTTTTATCCTTGCACTATAACCAGTTTTCTCCTTTTCAGAGAGTTTAGCACAGTCCCCAAAATGAATGAATAAGCCAAAAAAGTTACTTTTGTCACCTCCTCACACATTGTGGAGCAACTGCAGTTAAGACATGAAGTTTAAACCCAGCCTGTACCCTCTGACACTGGGACAGGTTAGATTTAAAGGTACACACTCCTTAAAATGCATGACCCCTATTGTGTAATTTTGATTCAGATCATTGTAAGCTGACTTTATTTAAAAGAGCAAGTTGTAAGATGCAATCTGTGGTCATAGCGGAACAGCAGTGGTCACAGCGGTCACTTACCAAGAGCTTTAGCCATTGTTCCCTTTACTGATCCTTTCGTTAGCTATCTTTCTTTATATGATCTAACTGGGAGCAGGACTTTCACCATGATTGACAAGAAGTTAGAATACGTCATCTAGGCAGTGCTACTTCCTCACCCTCTCATGTTGAACTGTTGAAATGCTCCAGTGGCTCTCAGACCGGGGCTAGCTGGTTAGCATGCTATCTTCGGTAGATATCTCTGTAACACGACACATGGGCGTCTTTGTTGTGCCATCAAATTGGTAATTTCTCCTCATTTTGTTCATAGTTTTAGTTCATTTTGGAATGTTTTAAACTAAAAATCTTACATATTGCACCTTTAAACGACCCGTCATGGGAAACTGAATTTTCTTCAAAAACAATTTGATGTTGTACTATTTTGTGATGTCACAAAAAACAAAAGATATATTTACATATACCTGCCTTTTTAGCCTACAGTAGTTT
The DNA here is from genome assembly GCA_034552555.1 of Semaprochilodus insignis. Classification (NCBI taxonomy): domain Eukaryota; kingdom Metazoa; phylum Chordata; class Actinopteri; order Characiformes; family Prochilodontidae; genus Semaprochilodus; species Semaprochilodus insignis. The sequence goes on along the minus strand of CM067483.1, from coordinate 27,568,165 downwards.
AGCCTGAGTCACTCAGGGAAATTAAAAGAAGTGTTTCAGCCCGGACTGAGCATTCAAATATGGCAGAATACAGAATGGTATGAATCTTAAAGGCACTGTAAAATAGTAACTAACTCTGATGAAGAAATAAGATGGGGAAAACATTCACGTTTAAAAGAATGTAAACTGCACAAACATCATAAGTGGATAAAAAAAAATTAATAGATAAATACATACATACGTAACATGCACAAAGAATGTAGGATATTTTCCCACAGGAATCTGTTATAGTTGGCTGTGGAATTCGATTGCTGATACTCCTCTCAGAAACCCCCTCTAACAAACATGCAAAATATGTTAGAAGGCTGAGAGGCTGCTGGAGAAAACAGAGCTTTATGGGTTTTAGCCTTTTTCAGTAGCACCTCTCTACCACAAAAGAGGCGGGGCTGGTAGATGCCAGCTTGATGCTGCAGTGAGTTCAGGCACTAGTGTCTGGAAATCGAGATCCTTGTTAGTTTTGCTTAATTAAATACACATTGAAATTACATGTTAGTGTAAGATTTTATTTGATTTATTGTTATTCCAATACATAAACATTTATAAAATGTAGAAAATGATTCTACCTGAATTAGCATAAAACAAAAATGTAGTGTTTTTGCATTGGGTTACAAATGAAGCAATATGTATCCAATGCAGATCTTTTACTGTAGTAAATCCAGCACCACCTAAATATGCTGCTACTCTAGAGTACAACAAATACATCATCAAATGTGGGTTTGAAACATCAGTCAAATCCAGGCATCTGTCTGACACCAATATGATTCCAGTATAATAAAACGTTTATTTTTATGTCTGTATCGAACTCTAAAGGTTTACTCATGATCAAATGAATGTAGTTGCCTCAAAGTCTTTTAAAATGTTTTGGGAGCCACATGAGGATGACTGAACTGTGCAGCCTATATATATATATATGAAGTATGATATGTGGGAAATGGAGTCATGCTGGTTCTCAAAGATGCAGTGCTGGAGTTCTAAGAGCGTTTAGATTACATGAGTAAACTCTGAACAGCTGACCACCCCACCCCCCATCTCCCAGAGGGAAGACTCCTAGCACTCAATTCCTGTTTCCCATGGATCATCCCTGCTTTAGCAGCGCCGAGCTGTGATGTGGTGAACTTTCAAGTGCGTGTATGTGTGCACTCACCCGGCGACGGCACCTCACATTCCTTTCAGATTGATAAAGCAAAACATTCCAGGCACAGACAATACCTTGGCCTTCAGGTCCAGTCAGATCAGGGCCTCCATGGTACACATGCAGCTTTAACTTCAGATTACACAGCACCGCACAGTGCCTGCCCACAGTAGAGACCATGTTCACTTCTACATAACCTTATTCAGTTTACTGTAATTTGTACATAACTGCATGAGTACAGTGTGTCCATTTTATCTTGTAGTTTTCTGATTTGGGCAATAACTGTGTGGTTGTAGCTTATATTTTGTTAACGTGGAACACATGTTTAATCAGAAACATTTAATTATATTTTTTCAATGCACTTTGTTTATTTGTCTTGTCTATGGGGTGAATATGTCTCATGTTCTCATTGTCCCAGTACTTATGAAGCGTTTGCATGAATGCTTTTCAACTCAAACACACTTCCATATTTGTGACAACACACGCAAGTCTGGACAGAACCTTTATTTTAGCACCTGTTAAATGGGGACTAGAATGGACTGTGTCACTAAACAGTGTTTCACTTACTCATAACTTATAAGTGACATTTTATGCAATTTATGCAATGAAATGCTGAAAGCTCCATGATAAACAACGCTACATGCTGTAATGGGTCTGACTGTCATTTGTTTATGTGTCTGTCTTTTTCTTTTAAAGGGAACCCTGACTGTTAATTCCTTAAAACAGTGTACATATATTTTACTATATATTATGAACTGTCCAGTGGAAAGTAAGACATTTAAAAAGGTTTCTGGTTTGAGTAATGTCACTCTAACATTGGACAGGCAGAATTAAATATAGAGTTAAATTAGGTATTTAGCTCATTGTTCTTTACTCAGTGGACGAGAACGAGAGCACCTAAACATGGCAGTCTACTAGTAAAAGGATTTTGTCTATTTATTCCGAATGGTACTGGACATGTGCATCATATTGGGGCCTGTATATCTTAATGGCCAGGTTCAGCTTAAGAACCATTGTCATGTAATCACTTTTATGATTTTTCAGTGCTTCAGTACTCACCATTCTGTTCTTAGTTGTTATTAGTAATAAGCTTAACAATATACTATAGACTCTTTTTATGGTTCATGTTTATAGAATCAATGTAGTCAATGTGCTCTCATACATCTCAGAGGAAATGCTTTTAGCTCAGTGAAATTGCCTAATCATATTAACCAAATTGTTGATGCTGTGTGAGTTTTCTAATGTACCTGATCCTTTCTCCTTCCAGCTACTTGTACAAGAATGAAATCCAGTCAATAGACCGACAAGCGTTTAAGGGGCTTGTCTCTCTAGAGCAACTGTAAGTGACTCCTTATCTCCTCACCTTCTTCCTTCATGTCCTAATAACACCTAATTACACCTTTCCAAATTCTCCAGGAATGATATTGCAGCATGGCACGTGAACCAATAACATATACTGATCATACAACTTTGAACCATTGTTTTTTCAAAACATTAAATTACTAATTTATGTCAAAGGACATATGCACTGATACTGTCTGCATAATTAAATGTCTGCATAATTACCTATAAAGATGCAAATTCAGAGTGGTTTGAAGTTCTCAGTTCTAGACTAGTTCTTCAGACGTCTAAAGAGTTTGATGCCTGTAAGAACCACCACACATGAAGTTAAACTGCAGAGTAGTTTAGATAATTGCAGTTAAGGTGAGGCTGTGTTTATATTGTCCGTTGAGCCGTGCATTTAAGCTGATGTATAAAACTAACATCAGTAAACATGCATGCAGCATGTGGACCCAGCTGTGAGTAGTACTGACCCCTGCCCTCTGCATGTTACACACATCCTCTCACCATGGCTAAAACATACCGCAGGTCAGGCTTCTTGCTTTGCTACTTAGACATCCTGTTGTTGTCTGTGTTCAGTGTTGATGTTCATGTTCAAAGTTGTAATCTGCGCTATGCAGCCTGAGTATGTTTTCTCTCTGATCTGCTGCTCGTTACAGATATATTACAGGCTGCTTAGATAACACTGATTCTATATAGAAAGCCTGTGAACCCATTTACACATAGACACTTCAAGTAGCTTGAACTGATCAGCAAACTGTCTGACCGTGAAAAAAGCAAGTGTAGATGAATATAGATGAATTGCTATTTCACCACCTTAGGAGGTTGTTGGAGATGCACTGGAGATGCAACCAAGTCAAAAAGTAAAAATAAAAGTATTTGTTAATTTAAGCCACATACGTGACTTTTACTTCTTCAAGTACATCAGTATGGTGAAATTAATCACAGTGAAAAAAGAACAGCTGATAACATTTCATAAAATAAATTACTAAGTAAATATGTAGTGCTTTTTGGTACATTTCTGGTATATAGTTTGCACATACTGTACATGTGCATGCCAGGTATGTACACCTTACACAGAATGTAATGGCAAGTAGAAAATATAATGTAGTATTCGAAAGCTAAATATATTAGTAACCAGTGTGGGACAAATCAGGTATATATCAGCTATAAATTCTAAACTAATTACATGGTAAGTTAAATACAAACAAACTGCTTCATCAGATCCATGCCTATGTGATAGATAAGGTACAGGTACAGGTGGCAAAGGTATAACCATTGTAGAGTACATACCACTGTGTACTCAGTATGTAACTTGTTTTCCCAATACATAAATGAATTCTAGATTAATTAGTATTATGGGCATTCCACAAAGCCTAGAAAATAAGTAGTTGCTGTCATTACTGTGTACAGAATTACACTTCATTCTTAGGCATAACAATTAATATGACACAAATTACTGTACTGGCCTAAAGATACTTGCTTTATCTTACTCTATACTTATCTCTCATTTATGCATATGTCTACTGTAGCGGTTTGCATTCCTTACCACTGTTTTGTAACTTATATATACCCTGTATTTCTTACATAAGTTACTCATTACTTACATAATGAACTTACTAAGTGGCATATTACTTACTTATAAGTACTACATTTTTACCAGTAACTTCTGAGTAAGGATTGCTGTTCATACGTGGGACTCTTATATAAGTTACTAAGTGCTTGTAAATAATGTATTTGCAAGTACCACATATTTACCTATTAAATACTAGTTTATCATACTGAAGTGCATTTGTCAAGCTGTATATTTCACACTGTAAAGAATGTCTCTAAGCATAAAAAACAAAAACACACAACGTTTTGAACATGCATTTTGCGCATGTATTTTATACCCTAGTTCACACTGAGTCAGAAACTGGCAGACTGCAAAGTTGCATCAAGTTTTAAGTAAGATAAGATGGATTTTCATAATTTTATGAATGCGTAAGAGATCAGGATGACCACTCAGAACCTGGAGCATAAGAACGGTATAGTCATATGTGCATAAAGCTGTCACAGATCACAACACTGACAAACACTGAAAAACACTTACTATAAACATATGGACATTCAAGAAAATAAAAAGTAGATATGAAGCTGAAAAGCTGGGATTGAGGATAAGTACCTTAGTCCAGAATGTTGACTGTTTACAGCCTTTTCTGTAGAATGCTTATACTCAGTGAACCTTTTAGTTGCAGTGATCCAAATAAAAACTGATAAACCGATCATTGCTATTACTCAAGGTTTCCATTTCTTCATCCTCTCCCTGCTTCTTACCAAATTATCAGAGTTTATGTGAATTTAGTGTAAAGGTTCCATTGCGGTAAAAATCACATCCATTTTTTCCAGTTAGTTCTTATGAAAGGTTTGTATGCAAGACATGAAATTACATGACATAACGTGTAAGTAAACAGGCTCCGAAGAAAAGTCTCAAAATCTGTATTGTTTCCTCAATTGCAAGATTGAACCTCAAATATGCATAACCAAAGCTCTTATAGCACATATGGTCAATCTATCAGAGATGTTTTTGTTCTTTTCAGTTGAAATTTGTTTAGTCTGGGCAAACAGATGTAGCATGAGTGGCCATAAATTATAGCTCATCAAAACCATAACCACCAAAATCAACCGGCTGTTCATGGATTTATAAATGCTAGTCATCTGTTGAAAAACCGGACTAGTGTTTTATTTGTGGATGACATTTCTGTGTATGAGTATTGCTGGTTTTCAAATCTATCCGTGTGGCTTTGCTGGTTTTTAACTACAACTCAGTCCATATGCTGGAAGAAATAAGCATATATCACAGTCTGTCATATTAATGTCTCGCTCCTTACCCACTGATTCATTGATGATTGATTCTAAGGACTTTTGTGATAAACATTATAATCCTGCCTGATTATCTGGGTTTAGCGGAGTATTAATAATATTTATGACTTACATTGATATATTAAGCCACAATTTGGCATTATAGAATGTCAGATTATAGGATTGATTCTGGCAATAAATACTGTAATCTAAGCTGAAAGATCACTCATACCTTGAAATTAAGACCTGGCTGTTTGGCACATACACAGGCTGGCTCTGAATGAGCATGCTAGATTTGTTCAGCTTACAGCTGTTGCCAAAGAACAGTGACAAATCAAGTTGATCTGTTTTCTCCCGGATATTTGGCCAGTTATGTATGGAGAGATTGCTTTCTCTCATGAGCATTTCGGGATGACAGTAATGTGTCAGTGTCAGTAATAGCACTTGGCTGAACTCTCAAATGACAATTTCTTGCATCCATATAATTAAAAGGAGACAACTATACACACTGTTTACGAAACATTCCAAAAAGCTCTGGGTGTTCTGGGTGCGTGTTAGCGCTTGATTTACGTCACTGGGAGAACAGAGAACACCCTTAATGTATTCACTGTCCAGTCAAAGAATAATTAAGATCTTCCATAAGACGGGAAGAAGGGAAAAGTAAATGGAAAGAAAAGAAGTGAAACAGGAGTTTGCAAAACTGGGGTTGGAAAACCTATTTAAAGAAACAGAGAAAATGGGATTCTTAACATCTGTGTAAGACCTGGTAGACCATCAAAACTGTCCCCATCAGATAAACAGTACTTAAAACGTTCAGTGGAGAGGAAAGACTCAAGTTCCACTCTTGCTTTAGATCTGTAAAATCCACAGGTGCTTCTGTCCATACTTCCGCTGTGGGAAGACACCACAACTCTATGGGTCTGAAAGGATGTGTAACTGTTTCAAAAGCTCCTCACTGAGAAAACAAACAAAAAGAAGAACATTTGCAAATCAAGCAAAGAAGCTGCTGTTGTTCTCAGAACAGAGTTGAGACCTCAGCATCACTGAATGCGTTTGGGATTAAAAAAGTGAGTCTCGTACCTTAAAATGAATGGAAACTATAATACAGGCAAAGGATGAACACTAAATACTGACCAAAAAGATATTAAATGTAGTTGTTGATTAATTCCCTGATAGATATATGTTTCTCCTTTTGCTCCTGGTGCTTTAAATATATATCTTAATGGTCATTTTGGCTTGAAATTAAAGGAATGAAGGGTGGTCTCTGACTTTTGCACCGTACTGTAAAACACACGCCTAACAAGTTTACATCTGTTTAACACAGAGTACAAGAAGGTCTGTATGCTGAAGCTGAGGCTCATTATGAGGGAACAGCACTAGTTCTGTCCTCTAAACTTTCCAGTATATTCCACAGATTCTGTATTATGTATGCACATCCTCTCAACAAAAACGCATGTAGATTATTAATGCTGTGTGTGTTTTCTTGCGTCTTGCAGATATCTCCATTTCAACAACATTGAAGCTTTGGAACCTGAGTCCTTCACTCATTTGCCCAAGCTTGAACGACTGTGAGTTCCTCAAGGATATCATCTCTTTGACCACTTGCCTAACATCCTTTCAGCATGGCTCTTTAATGTTAATGAGCCTTTGGGTTCAAGATCAAAACGACTGACACTGTATAGCCTCTGAGAATAATGCTAATCCTGTTTGTTTTGAGAGTGCAGTGCCCTGGCACTCTTGGCGAACTGAAAAGCACTTAATGCCTCCAACATGACACTGGAGTGTCTTAATTTTTTATGGTGCTGCACTTGGATGACCTTTTATTTGCTCTCAGATTCCTGTAACCTCAGGACCGATGACTGCTTAAATGAGTCCCTTGTGATTGCTCTGTTTCAAAAGTTGTGATTTTTTTCTTGGTGGTAAATTTGAATTGGCTTCAGATGTTGTTATGGAGACAGCTGTGGTCCAAAAAACACCCAGCTATTTCCTTTACTGCCTCACGCATTTGTGCATTGAGTGTTACTTTTTAGTGAAATACTTAGTGCACCAATTTGTGGATGGAGAAGCCAAAATATATATGACTTTAATGCACATCAGAGATTTGCTACCATGTCTGTTGGTCCAGCACATCTTGTCCGCTGAAAGAGTGTTCTGTTCTATTGTGGACAGATTAATCGCTGTAGCTCGGGCTTGCTTCATCCAAAAATTGTACATGAGTCAGAGTTGCTACCTCTCTAAGGCTAACAATGCAGATGACCATTGGAAACGGTCCTTCCCGTTTTCTCCCCCCTCCCTTTCCTCTTGGGTTTTCTACCAGATGTTTGGAGTTTGGTAGCAGATCTGAATCCCTTTTTTCCATCTCTGTTTACGAGCAGCGTTCTGGAACCTAGCCACACACGTTTTGAAGTCTCCAGAAAGCAGGATGGAGGAGCCACCTGGGCTAGCACAAAGAAAGAGGGGTCTTACAGACCCCCAGGTGCAGGAAGGGCTGCTAATAATACTGGAGAAAAAAATCAGGATTTTTCATAGAGATGGAGTTTGAAGTGGAGTAATTTGGGCCAGTGTAGATTCATTTAGCTGGTTAGGGTGGTGTCTCTTATCTCAGTCAATGCATAATGACAGATGGTGCTGTCTATAATCTGTACTGAATGTTGTTGTTTGATTTTAATAATTCTATTAATTAACTGGTGATGAATGCTGTTTGGTGCTCCAGAAGAGTGACAGAGGTCATTACACAGCCTCTGGGAAAAGAAGCCATATTTTCTCCTGTACAAAAATAAGAACGTCTCAGAGGACTTGCCTTCCGCAGAGCATATAGTCACGGCAGCTGAAATTAGACTATTGTCTAACTTCAAAAGATCCCCCCTGATATACAGTTCAAATGCAAAAGGCATATGCTACGAGGGGTCTGGAAACAAATTAATACAGTGTACAATCGCAATATTTTGTGTGGCAATATCGTATCAGTTCACAGATGCCAAGTATTGATGTTTTGTTATATGAATAGCAAACAGAAAATAAACTTTCGCTACTAGAATAATAAAACCATTCTAAAAGTATATTTCAGTATGCTCTATGTTATCACAATATTCAGTATATTGCAAAATACCAGTAAAGTTGTTTTGTGGAGCCTTCAGTAAAGCTACTGTTGTCCACGTCTAATGTGCATGGACGCTTTGTACCCTAATATTGTGTTTTGTATACTTAAAGTAATTTACTGAAGATTGTCACAACTACTTCAAAGAAGGAGACACAACACTTTATAAACACAGGAGACGTATAGACACTCATCATCAAAAAAATAGTTGCACCTAGAGGGACGTGTCGGACTGCAGTGCTATTGGGAAGGAAGATAAAGGTTACAAGGAACAATAAGCTGTGATGATTTTAGGCTGATATGATCAATATTTATTGAGCTACACCTACAGAAGTAGTGTCTCTCAGTGTGACATCAGGCTGCCATGTTTGCTAACACAGCATGCCAGACGTCTCAGCATGGAGTTGTAGATGTTCCTAATAGTGTCCTGTGATAATCCATCCCATGCAGCTGGAATATTCTCACACAGTTCCTGCAAATTTTGCGGTAGGGGTGGAGGTGGAGTGACACCAGACCTTTTGGTGTGACAACAAACCGTTCATCTTGCCACTGACCACAGTGCCTCAACACAATTTGTTGGTCGTCTCAGAGATAAAAACAAGACTCGTGACTGATGACCTGCTTCCATTCAGAGTCTCTCGATGACAGTCTGGCACGACACCATTGCAGTATTTGGTGACATTGTTGTGGTGTTAAGGGCAGCCACTGTAACGGTCTGCGTGCATGTTGTCCTGCATCGTACAGCCGTCTGCCAATGGTGCTGGGACTAACAGGATGACTCATGGAGCTCATGTCCACAAGCTGGGCTGCTGGGTAATTCAGGTACAGCGCTAAGACCCGCCCTTGCTTACGTCACGTGTGCAGCCGAGTGTGAAATTTGAATAATTTGCATGTCTAATGATGTCAAACCTACCCACCAAGTTTCATTCCTGACGGTGGATTTTTTCTGGGTGCAACTATTTGTGCAACTGATTTTTTTGACAATGAGTGTGTATTATATAAATACTAGTAACATTTTGTCCTTCTTTTGCAGGTTTTTACACAACAATAGAATAACACATCTTGTACTGGGGACCTTCTCCCATCTGCAGTCCATGAGAAGACTGTGAGTGCTTATGGCTAAAATTACCATTTGAATGCAAACCACAGTGTAGGACAGGAAGATCACACGATGCAGGAGAGTGTCTTATACTAAGAGCCAAGCCATTAAACACAATTCCTGTGGCTGTCTACCAGCCACAGATAAACTGGGCCATATTTAGATGCTAAAGAATTGACCATAATGCACCTGTCTCATGTCAAGCCAAAGTAATTCTACTAAAGCGTCTGGACAAAGGAAGAATGGAAGCAATTAAACAGAATGAATGGCGGGCATTAGCTGTATTTTAGTAGGACCGTTCTTCGAGATTCAGTGCCAAACCACTTACCATCATGGGCCAGGATAGTTTTGTCCAAATAGGAGACTTTTTCATTCAATATTTTCTTTTTTTTAGGCAGGTTTTACTAGTTGTCTTGAATCACACCAGGGTCACTGAAGATTAGACCCAGTGCTTTTCATTCTTATGCCATATTAGTATACAATGAAGCTGCAAGCTACAGTGATGAAGCTTGAAGCAAGTCATGGGTTGATTCTTTTATGGTTATTATATCTGACTGGGGCAGTGATGAGACTTGTGCATGTGTCTGTGCAGGCGTCTGGACTCAAACACACTGAACTGTGATTGTGATCTACTGTGGCTGGCCGATCTACTGAAGCAGTATGCCGAATCCGGCAATGCCCAGGCAGCCGCCACCTGTGAATACCCGAGCCGACTGCAGGGACGCTCTGTAGCCACTCTCACTGCGGAGGAACTCAACTGTGGTACGGCCATTCACACATCATGTGTTACATGCACACAATTGTATATACGATGTAAATATATAATCAAAATTCATTACGCAGTTAGTTAAAAAATTATGCCACATTATGGTCGCGATATGCTTTTCTGAGCATATCATGGATATTATCACCATGACAAAAATCAGATTCAGTCCAGGTTTTATGTACAATGTCAGGTTTATCAGCTCTCTCTCTCTCTTTCTCTTTCTCTCTCTCTCTCTTATAAAGCCACGGTCTATAGTTGTGTTCAGGATGGCTCCAGAGTTTGAAAAGTGTGTGATTGTGCCCTTGAATGGAACAGTGGATGATTCAAGGGATGTGTTAAGTTGTTGGAAAGGTTGCAGAGGGTCTCTCCACTTGCTTGTTAAGTTTGCCTGAAGAATATTAAGCATTCCTACAAGGTTCAGCAGTAGTGAGAGGAACCTTAGAGCAGCAACCATAACCCTTGATCAGAGTATGGTGGGTGTTGTTCTCTGCTAATATGATCAGCCATTCCACAAAATGGACTGATAATAAATGCTGTTTATAGTGTAGTATGGATGCAAAATACCAGTTTGTAGTTGCATGACATTGTCTTGTCATTCATCTCCAACATCTGCAAAGCAAAAAAGCAGGTTTGGTTCAGGTTCGGTTTTCAAATTTAGCAGTAACAATCAAGTCAGGTCAGGTCTCGAAGTTACGGGTCGGGTTTAGGCTTCAGTTTCATATTCATATACAATGAGGGACCTAAGATGGTTAAAACCACTATGCTTTCTATGCATGACTATGTTGTAAAGCTTCTCTAGTATGGCCCATGCTTACCTGCACTTGCGTGCAAACGCATATAAGTTAATAAGGACTGAGCAATGCCTTCCTACTTCATGCCCATTTCATGGGATGTGACAATCAAGGGGTCTTAAAGCATGCTAGCTTCTTTGCAGTGTTACAGATGCTGTAGTTGTTTAGTAGGGTGTGCAAGAAGTGAATATCCAGATGTAACACTGCTAGGGTTTTTAGCCTCCTACTCTTTTACGGTTCTGCCAGAGCAAGTAGTGGGTGAAATGCAATTCCCCAAGTCTCAGGCATCTGCTAAGCAAATGAAGGTCAAGCCTACAGGGCTTACTCTGGAGGCAGGGCTGTCAACAGCAAAGCAGCCCAGGCATCGGACTTATTCATGTCAGTCAGACGTGGGCTACGTTATTTCCTTTACCTAGCAACAGGGGACTTTTTTTTCTTCCTATAGCGAGTTTCTTCATGTTTCACTGACAAAGACTTTGAAAGCTTTCATGCTGCCGTCAAGTAGTTATATGTAATCCAATTCTTTTGCCTCAAACAGAGTCATATTCAAGAACACTCAACGGTTGCCCATTTACCACTGTAGCTAATTTGCTCGACAGGCTTGCCCATGCTTGTTAGGGTAATCCATCCCCTAATGTCTCCATAGGCTCCATAGTGGAATGCCTCTGAACAACATCTCTCTCTCCCCCACTTTCTGCCCAGGAACAATACACAGCCAGCTCCAGCAGCTGTCAAAACACGCCACGGCTCAGCAAGACTCTGCCACCCTGGCAGGCGGCAGGCCTGTGTCGCAAGCTGGTGGCGTTTTGAGTGTGGCTGGCGAACAGGGCGGTAATTGCAATGTCACACAGTGTTAATGGGGTGAGCAGTAGGCTATAGTGCAGAGAGGGAAGGCAGAGTGCCCACACAGCTATGATCATTTAACCCACACTGTGCCTTTTCATGTGTTCGCGGCGCTTTAAGATGGCGGAGCTGGACTGGTTTTATGCGGGTGTGTTATTAGTTGTATGTAATTAGGTCAAAGCTGTGATCATGTCAAAACTTTGGTGATGCTTTTAGCTTTTCAAAAGGCCCTTTAGTAAAGTTATATGTCTTCTTTGTTTGGTTTGCAGTTGAGATCTTGACGTTTGTCTTTACAAAAACTGAAGGAACAGTTGACAGTTTAACATCCATTTAGTTGAAACTGGCACATGGAGATTCATGATTTGTGCTGTTTCTATTGTTAAACAAATGTCATTATTTAAAAAAATCAATCTGAATAATACTATAAAAATTATAGCACTGTTATCATAGTCTGTGACCTCTATATGTTCAGCTACAGTGAAGTTTCTTCTGTCTGTATAGCTCATAGTAAGTCATATTGCATCCTAAAGTACATCAGCATGTCTGTGCAACTTTAATAAAGACCTGGATGTGGTTTAAGAGGATTGAGAGAAGTTTTGAGGATGTATGTTTAGCTTCTAGTGTTTCTTAGCATCGATAGCCTTGTAACTCCAGTAGGAAATTGTGTAAATTGGACTTTTCTCTAAACCATGCCTTTAGTAATTTAGTTTATGTTAGCATAACCTTAAAAATGTACATGGTGTAAGGTAGCAAGATGTTCTCAAACTCAAAAGACTGGTCTTGTAAGACAAAGAAATGAAAAATACTTATTAATACCCTGTAAAAAGAAGAAATGAGCTGTACTCCTCTTGTGGTCTCTGCTTAGAATAGCCTGAAGATGATAATGGGGTTCAGATAATTAAAGGTCTTTCCCTTGGTCGTATTGGTATTGAATGGAATAAGTAGTCACTGGAAACCTGTTTCTTTTGTGGGGATCCTAAAGTGAACTGAAGCCCTGGTTTGTGAGTGTGTCATTACAGCCTTTCGTACAGTTGTTTCAGGCTGTCTTAGTACATGCTGTAATGGATGTCATGGCATCAGTGCTGGATAAATCCCTGCATTTGGCACACAGCAGTTGTCAACATGTCCACAGTCACCGTTGGTCTGGTGTTGAGCCGAGACATTATGGTTGCCCTGTCAGACGGCCAAGGGAGCCCTGCGGCAGAGAGGGGTTCTGTCCAGCTGGCACGGACACCATCATCACCAACCAGCCAGCCTTCTATGGAGCGATTCTTTCTGTAGCCTTCCTACACTCCTAACACTAAACGCTTCTAGATGGTCCTTGGCTTGGACGTGCAGTTCTCACAAAAGTCGTTGAAGTGCTGATGTTATATTATGTGAAGGTTCTCACACTCACGCTTCTCATGTACCAAAGTACCTCCTCAAAGACCCTTCCTTTAAAAGGTCTTTGAGGGAACCAAGAGTGCTTCTTCTATGGAATTGTTCCACCTTAATTGTTGAATAGTCTTGTAAGTTTCTCCTTCTTTCTCCTCTTTTCTGTTCTCAACCCCTGCCCCCTCTCTGCTTCCCATTTTTTTGTTGACTTTTCCCCACCCCCTCTCGCCGCTGTGCTGTGTGCAGAGATGCCCCGTATCACGTCCGAGCCGCAGGATGTGGATGTGACGTCTGGGAACACAGTGTACTTCACATGCAGGGCGGAGGGCAACCCCAAGCCTCAGATCATCTGGCTAAGGAACAAGTAAGAGCAACATGTAGATTAATATTAACCTTTTGTAAGGGTGGACAATATGTCGACATTCATCGTCATCAGAAATGTTTCACAGTTTTATTACACAGATGTAAACAAAGGCATTAAGAGCGGCTTGATATGAAATGGTTAATTGTAGGGAAACGTAGAGACTCTCTTTACTGATGAGACAGTGATAGTGATGGGAACAGTGGATTGTGATGTCTAAGTCTTATTGCCCAGATCTTTCTGACAGTTCCCAGGAAGCGTTCTTATTGTGTTTGCATGTTCACTCATCAGATATGTATCCGATTAAGCCAAAGATTTGAAAGTGGTCCACATCTGATTGGAAAAGGCCAGACAGGGTTCCAACATGATCTGGAAAACCTGGAAAGGCTACAGGAGGCATCTTTTTTTATGACAAAAAGACGTAAAGAAATGGACATAGAATAAAATCTAGGTGTGTGAGTGAATGTGTATGTGGCTACCCTGTGAAGGACTAGCAAGCTGTGCAAGGTGTTTCCTGAGTGAGTGATTGGGTGATTTAATTATGAAAAGAAGGAGAGGATCTAATTTAAAAAACTGACTAACTGCAAAGAGAGCATGATGAAGCATGTTTAATTGTGCTGCACTGTATGCAAATAAATAAAAAAACAATTGTATCTATTGTACCAAACAGCACTCATAGAAATCATATAAAGCTATAAAGGTTTTTTTTTTAATCAAAGAATGTATTTTGTTATATTTTGCCATTTTATTTATCACTTTTCTGATAAAATACAGGGGAGATGGGAATGGCAGGTGGAATGAGGTCACAGGTCACTGGTGACCCCAGATATGTCTAAGGGGATTAGATAAACAGCATGCTTTACTATAGTATTATAGCCTCATTACTACCTCCGCCCCAGAAACATGGTGTAAACGGTACCTGGCATTTTCACATGGTAACATGCTAGCTTCATCCCAGACTATCTTTTGGATTGCTCAGCTTTCATCCTCCTCATTTTGTATCATCCCCCTTGTATTCCTTCTCTATATAATAGCTTTTATAAAACAAGTAACTTCAGGCTCTTGCAGATGGCCTTAGCATGAGGATGATGGGGCTATAAATACCTGCAAGGTGTGTGTGATGGGATTCATAGATTGAGAAGAGGTGGTACAGTGCAGTGAATGTCTCGTTCCATGTGTGGAAAATGGCTCCAAAGCAGATGTTAATGATTGGCTAAAAGGACTGATTGCATTTGGGCGTGCCAAAGACCATAGTGTGAAGGAGGTAGATGTATTTGCAGGTGTATGGAAGTGTATGGTCATACGGGTCTACCAGCAGTGGCAAAAACCCAGTCTACAGTAAACTCTTCTCAGAATTGTGCCTGGGAAGACAGCCACCAAATCTGGCCCAAATTCTCTGATGCAAGAGTGTCTGAACATTGTTGTGCCCTACACCCAGAAACCTGTCCAGTACATGCCAAATCACAGCTGTTATTGGTGCTCATGAAGGTATTGCATGCCATTAGTTACATTTCAGTCACAGGTGACTAAATTTTTGTCCGGTGAGCTTATGTCTGCTCAGACTTGCATAGGTATACATATCCATATGTGCACAAGCATTTACACATCTCTTAAGCTCCTTTCCAGCTCTTTATTTTTATTATTATTATTCTTTTTTTCTATTTATTGTATTTATTTTTCCATAGTTACAGTACTTGTAAGTAGTCTGTGTGCTTGTCTGGCCTATTCAGTATGCTACATGTCATACATGTTTCACCAGCACATAACATACCTGAAATGATAAAGTGAAATATAGTGATTCTGATTCTGATTCTTCACAGCAATGCCCTGAACATGCGAGATGACACCCGTCTGAATCTTCTGGAAGACGGTACCCTGATGATTCAGGACACAAGGGAGACAGACCAGGGCGTGTATCAGTGCATGGCCAAAAATGTCGCCGGCGAGGTTAAAACTGGAGAGGTCACCTTGCGCTACTTCGGAACTCCATGTGAGCCCCTTTGGAGTCTAGTGCTCCTCTCTCACTCTCTGAGTGGTCCATAAATAAACAGTTTTCAGTTTAGATGCTGAGATCCACCAGATGTTCAGCATTTCCTGTTTATGCCTTCGGCATCACTGTATATGTGTCACTGTCATCCCATGTAGGTCATAATCCAGACTGCAGAGTCTGAAGTTAGGAGAGCTTTTTGCCTCAGCAATGTTCACGTTATATGCCTTATTGGCATGTCATGCATCTTCTTCTAGCGTGTAACGTTCAGCTGTGCTGTTTTTTGTAAAACTCGTGATCAAACGGCCATGAAGTGGTTGTTAGGGGATGTATTGTTGACTTTAATGTTAAGGATGTGGGCAGTTGTGTATCCTTTTTGTGACCAAAAGTCATTGCAAGTAAGTCAAGGACAATGTCCTGGAATTTGGCCTTGAAAATGATTTCCTAAAAATAGTGGGAACAGACCTTTTATGTTCACAAGCTCAATCCAGGCAAACAATTAAATCTGTGAAGGTAGTGTTTATTACAGCACAGGGTACATTTGAAAACGAAACAAAACCACCTAAAAACATACAGCGTCATCTTAAGCCTATAGCTATGAGGCTTAGCAGCTGAAGTATGAAAGCTTGTTTCTTATTATTTCAGGGCTGTATTCACGTATAGGTTGTTTTCTAAACTGACTCTGACCTGCTTTGTTGTCCTTTGTAGCTCGGCCCAGTTTCGTGATTCAGCCTCAGAACACGGAGGTGTTGGTGGGAGAGAGCGTGACTCTGGAGTGCAGCGCTACAGGCCAGCCTCAGCCACGGGTGTCGTGGACAAGAGGAGACCGCAGCCCCCTGCCCAGTGATGCTCGCATCAACATCACCCCCTCGGGAGGTCTCTATATCCAGAACGTTAACCAGGCTGATGGGGGCCAGTACACCTGCTTTGCCAGCAACAACGTGGACACCATTCATGCCACGGCATACATCATAGTGCAGGGTAAGATCAGTGTTTTGAAACGTGTGGGCCTTTTTCTCTTCAAGAAAGGATAATATTAGTGTTAACGCAATAATGCAATAATTAACACCAGTTAATTAACATCAGTTCTCTTGTAATATGTTATTTTTGTTAAAGTTGCTCTGAAGTGCTGTGCATCAGTGGGAGCATATATGCCAACAAGATAAAAGACAAAAAAGAAAACATCAAAGGTTCAACTCTGTTTACTCTCTCACTTCTAAAACTAATGCTGATTTAGTCTAACTATAAATCAATTGCACCTCTCTATATGTGTTTCTCCCCCAGCTGTCCCTCAGTTTACAGTGACCCCTCAGGACCAGTCTGTGCTCGAAGGCCATACAGTGGACTTCCCCTGTGAGGCCACAGGCTATCCTCAGCCGGTCATAGCCTGGACACGCGGCGGTGAGATGACATAATGGACTTTTATCTCTCAGACTCCTAAGGGAGGGAGTATAGTGGTCTAAATAAAGAGGTGACCCGAAGGAGTTCCAGGCAGTCACTTTAAACCCTTAGAAATCCAGAGTTATTATTGCTGTACACTTTGCGGTACAGTTGAGTTATAGTACATATTTATTTTTGTATTTAAGCATATTTTCATATGTCACATCATAGTAAAATATGTAAGTACGAGTGACAAATCATGAAGAAAAAAAATATTGTATTGTCACTGTAATCTCATGTAGGTCCAGATCATAGTACAGAGTTCTCCAGACTTCAAAATGTGGAGCCTGAAGTTAGAAGAACTTTTTTACTTTGGCTGCGTTCCCTTTCTGAGCCTAATTGTCCGGATCTTTCTGCCTGACAATTCACGTAAAACGATCCAATTGTGGTTTCATGGCCACTTACTAAATATGTGTCTGATTACGACGCATATGTAAAAAGTGGCTCAAATCTGATTGGAAAAGATCAGACAGGGTTCCCACATGACCTGGAAAGGCATTGGAAAGCAAGTAGAAATTAAAATGAATAAGATATTGTGAATATTCTGGAAACACAGCATGAAAACTGTAAAGGTGAGCCAGCCTTAGGCAGCAGCAACCTAAGTTACGTATTTTATCCTAGGTTCATACAGTAGCAAGTTTATTCATCATTTTAAGCGTAAAAACAAGTATTTTTTTGCATAGAATCCAGAAATTGAGGCCAGTGTAATGAAACCTTTCTTCCTCTATCACAGGTAGTCCTCTCCCTGGTGACAGGCGTCATGTGGTTCTGTCCACTGGCACCCTGCGTATTTCCCGTGTGGCACCTCACGACCAGGGCCAGTATGAGTGCCAGGCTGTCAGCCCCGTTGGCTCTGTAAGAGCAGCTGTGCAACTTAACATCCAACAAAGAGGTAACCCGGCAGTCTTCCCTCTGCACTCTTAATAGAACATCCCACTATATTTACTAATATTTACTTGACCTTAAGCACACATCATGCATCATAGTGTCCAAGCCGTGTTTTTATCCACTTGTGGACCCTTTATACTTCCCTGAAACAAACATACCACTGATAGTGTTACACATGCCTGTGTTCAGGCATTTCAATTAATCCACAGTATGTAGCTGTTGTAATATTGCCCACTATGCTGTCTAATTCCAATAAACCAGTAGTACAAACTTGGTTTAGCATGTTTTCAGCACTCCTTTCAGATGCCAATGTCATGTTGGGACGTTGATCAAAATAACAGCATTTGGAATGTGAAGTTCTCTTAAAGACATTATTTCCAGTGCTGTCATGGTGCATGCATGCCAAATCTTTCCAGGTGGTCAGTACTGCACCACAGGGGGTGCTCTAGAGCAATGTAGCTTGTGGAACCCAACCACAAGATCTATTTCCAGTGAGAGTTGATCTTGCGGAATAGCTTTATAAATAACAATTGTTATACACTCATCATCAAAAGAATAGTTGCACCCAGAAGCAAGTGTGAAATTAAAGATAAAGGTTACCAGGAACAATAGGTGATGATACATTTAGACTGATATGGCCAATATTTATTGAGCTACACGTACAAAAGCAGTGTCTCACAGCAGGGGCGTGGAGCCATCATGTTTGCATGTAAAGCAACATGCATTACAGTCTTGGGCGACGTTGACGTGGTGTTAGGGGGTGGTTGTCGTAATGGTCTTTGTGCATGTAGTCTGCCAATGGTGCTGGCACTAACAGGATGACTCATGGAGGGCATCAGTGCTTACTGAATGTCAACACAATAATGACTGTTGGGTCAGTCAGATACAGCAATAAGCAAGCCTGTCTTTGCTTATGTCACATGCACGGCTAAGGATGAAACTTGAATCACTCACATGTCTCACGATGTCAAACGTACCCACCAAGTTTCATTCCTGTCGGTTGATTCCTCCTGGGTGCAGCTATTTGTGCAACAATTCTTTTGATGATGAGTGTGCATGCCAACCAAGAAAGCACTTGTAAAGGATACGGGCAGGGACTTGAGTGCCCCAGGGGATCTGCCTGCTTAAGTGCCTGGTTTTAGGTGCATCTAGCTAAATGCTACATCACTGATATAGCATTCAGCTTTAGAAGCTGTGAACAAGAAGGCCAAAATCAAAATCAAGAAGATCTTGTCTCCGCCATATACCTATGCATACAGTGAAACAAAGCAGCAGTAGTCGAGGAACAATATACAAGACAAGATCACTTAGTACAAGTAGCCAAGACACACACTACATATATTGCACTTAAACAAGACTGTGCCGGACAGTATTTAGTGAGAATGAAGGCACACAATGCAACAAACACAAAAAAGAGCCTCTCTTGTGTGCCAGTTTACTTGTGAGACAAAATAAGTAGTAAGATAGAAAAGTCTTCGCATGGATCCACTTTCCCAAAACTGCACCGACTGTGTCCAATTCCACCCACTCATTTCCTACTGCCTGAGCTTCATGACTCATGCAAATTCACAGATTGAAGTTAAAGTTTCCCATGTGCTGATGTGAATAAACAGCAAAGCGTTATTTCTTTGTTTATACATCATTTTGGCATGAAAACTGCATGAAACTGACCTGCAGTAATGTTTCCCAATCCCATTCCCACTGCACATTAACTATACCACATATGATTAGAGACACTGAAGTTTACAGGACAGGGCAGCTTTGGAAATACTGACTCAAAACATGTCCAGCGTTAGTGCTGGGTGCAGTTGATTGCATTGAGCCTCATCATTTTCAAGTATATTACGGTATCACACTAAATGTATATTATTAGAGTTAATACATCTATGCTTTCTGAGTGATGGTACTTTGTGCTTAAATGACTTTTTACAAACCATCGTTCCATTTTCCTTTCTTAAAATTACACCCAAGAGAGTTTACTCCTTATTATAAGCCATGGTTAAGCGGTACACGGTAAACCCAGTCCTTTATGCATTTTAAGAACAGCTTGCTTTCACAACAGGTTGGACTGTTACAGTTAGCCGGTATAAGGCTTGCCCGGTGCTATCCAAGGTTTTGACCAGTAAGCATTGCAGTGGTCCACAAGTTACAACAAAAAGGAACAGAATGCCCCTTTAAGCCGTGACCCCTGTAATCCCCAAGCTGTTGGGCATGAAGTCAAGCTTTCATTTGCAGAGTGGACTGATGAAAAGAAGGGCCATGTGTGCTTCTTCTGTGAAAGCTGAACCTCAACACTTTCTCAGCACCAGCAGAGTCACAGGGTTTAAAGGCTCACTGTGAAGGAGAGGTTGGGATCCGACCCCTCAAGCTAATTTGTCGTTTACTCACAAGGGAGGGCTGCAATTACAAGAACAATGCCCCCATAAAGTCTCAATAACAGACATGTGGCAGGGTCTCTCTGTGTGTCTTAAACCACCTCTTAACTGAAATTACAGGCTTGTGGGGCAGCCCAGGAAAGCGCACGACTCTGTAATTCCCGTATGACAAGATGTTTTCCATGTAGTAATGGCTGTTAACACAAAACACCAAAGTGCGTGCTGCATAATGCCCCCCTTCATAAACATGTAAACCAGGGCTGGGCTTCCCCACTTGGTGACATGGGAGTAGTAGAAAAAAGGGGCTGTGTGAAACGTTAGGCCACACCTCACTGCATGCTTTTCCTAATCTCAAAGGCATGTAGATCTAACGGTCTGTGCTTAAATGATTGAATGTAAACTGTAGTAAAGAGTGGCTGTCTGCTTTGTTGTAGGAATATGAAAAATCTTAATTCTAGTCAGTTTTGATTATTTATTTACACTTTTTGTACACTGTTATTATAAAGTGTGTGAAGTAGTAGCAACAAGGAAACTCCTTCTGCGTACTGCTTTCTACTAGTCACAGTTGTGCAGTAGTTTTCTACTAGCCTGCAGTAAACGAACGAGAAGAGCTGCACTATTGCTTCACTCTGATTACTGAAACCATGTGTCCTGTGTGCTAGTTTCTCCTTGCTGAGTGTTTCTTTTTAAATCTGTGTTTATTGTATATGGAAGTTGGTGCACTGTGGATGCTTTGCGCGCTGTAATCATTAACACATGTTTTTAAATCATCAGTAACGCCTGTTTTCACAAATGCTCCAAGGGACATAACGGTGGAGTCTGGCACGGATGTCCAGATTCCGTGCAGTGCTCAGGGAGAGCCCACACCGGTCATCACCTGGAACAAGGTGAGAGTGTTTGCTGACTCACTGACCTACAGCACTTGGGACGTTCATCCAGTAGTAAGGCTACAATGTTTAACCTGACAGTGATTTTAGTCTGATTACGAAATCAGAGCGTTCTGAGTTTCTTTCAGTGTCATTACTTAATTATCTGTTGCCCTTTTACTGTGATTTATACCTTTATGTTTCATGTACATGAAATGTGTGACCAATATATAAATGATAACATGCGTTCATTAGAGAGATCATACATTCCTTTCCTCCTCCATCCCAGCCTGTGCTAAAATACCCTTTTTTATAGTCTGTGGTGCACATGTGCATCTTTTACAGTGGAGGGAACACAGAGCCTGTATAAAAATCAGACTGAGGTTTTGTAAATCGATACAGAATCTTTTAAGAGAGAATCACAATGCGTCTTATAATTCAGCAATGTCATTTGTGAAAGAGAAGTGTTAAGTGTAACTTAAATACACTTAAAATTTACTTGTCAAAAATGAAGCTATGATTACATGTATGTTCAGTGCATTAAGTTGTGCTTTTGGGTGCTTTTATCAAATCACTCAAGTTGCACTTTAGTAGATTTAAGTGTATCATTATTGCAGTTTAATATTGCATTACAATATTATTATATATTATAGAGTTTATTATGTACTGCTGAATGTACTCACATTAGTGCTGTTTATTGAATTACATTGCAACTAAAGTGTTTTTAAATGCATTTTAAGTCATTTACAAAAAACACAAAATTCATCAAATGCATATAAACAGTATTAAAGTGTACTATTATAAACATTATTAAGTACACACTAAAACATATTTGGAATAACTAAACACAGCATTTGTGTGTACTTCAGTTCTATTTAGTAGAATTTTGAAAGTAATGTTTTTTTCTGTTTTTCTGTTCCAATTTGTTGCTACACAAGAAATATATCTAAAATGTACTAAAGCACTCTTTAAAAGTCATTGCTTTAAAAATATACTCGTATATTCAAAACAGTACACGCCAGGTGCCGACAACTGAAACAAATGCTATGGTGTGCTCAGGAATGTGAAGTATTATTTAAAACGTGTTACATTGAAAATATATTTGAAAATACAGTGAAGTATATTTTAGATGCATTTTCATTTTTAAAAAATTGTAAGATTCACATGAAATAAAAAAATGCACTTTTTGATCTGCAGGATGGTGTTCAGGTGACAGAGAGTGGGAAGTTCCACATCAGCCCTGATGGTTACCTGGAGGTTCATGATGTGGGCCTTGCCGATGGAGGTCGTTATGAGTGTGTGGCTCGTAACTCTATTGGCTACTCATCAGCTAGCATGGTGCTAAGCGTGCAAGGTACAGTAAGAGCTGACTGCATGTTTCTGAGTCTAGTCTTTTCTTCGACGCTTCTCTTTTCATCCTTGCAGTATGTGACATTTTCTTGACCCACTGGAACCATGTTTATACATTTGGAAGAACTTTGGAACTGCCATACCTTAAAGTGATAATTCTCAAGTGATATAAGACATACCATGAGTTCTCCTTATTCAAGTATAACATAGTTGGATGTGTTTATCATTTACAATATGTTTTTTCAACTATATGACTTGTTTAGAGATTGCTATTTTTCTACTCAATGACCCTTATAAGAATGATCCATTATATTGCTACTGTCCTAACTACTTTGGCACAAACCTATGCTTTTAGGCCCACTGCCCACTGTAAATCTGTTTTGTGTTAGATGGCCGTGTTAATGTTCCACTGTCACAACAAACTGAAGGTTATGGTTGGACATATCAGGCGGCAGATCGTATGGCGTACTGAAATGACTTCCAGTTTGCCATTATAAGAGTCCTTTCTACCAAAGTGAAATAAGAAATCATGTTATGTATCAACTTTTTGGAGAAGCTCTTAGTCTGGAGAGGGTGTGAGTTTGTAATAGAATGAGTGAATAGAGCTGAGGAGTCTAGACTATTACTTTATGACTCTCCTGCTAGAGTGTAGTTCACTCAGCTGTTTATTTTAGGGGACTGACACGCCAAGCTGACTGTTGGCCATTGGACCCTGTCAGGATGTTGGTTAGCACCGTTTGCCAGCTGTTGAAAGTAGTTTGTGTGGTGTGTCCCGTTGGCTCTACTTGTTTCTCAGCAGCCAGTTTTGGCCAGTTGAGCATGGTAAATCAGCGTCAGTGGTCAGCTATGAGGAACAGCTGAGAATTGGTGCATGAGGAGAAAAACAAAAAAGAGCAGTGGCACTTTTAAAAAGGCACACCCAGATATTACCCTCATTTTTCAAAGCCAGTGCAAGTAGTATTGTTTTATTACTAGGGATGGACGTTTAACCATTTCTGCTATTGTTTGTTTAACATATGCCCTTCTAAAATTGTATGCATTGCAAAAAAGTTGGAACAGGACAAAAACAAAGACTAAGAAGTAATGTTAAAAACACATCATACAACTAATTAGGTAAATTGGCAACATGCCGGTAACATGACTGGGTATGAAAGAGAGCATCCCAGAGAGGTGGAGTCTTTCAGAAGTATACAAGAACAGTTCAAGAACAGAATTGCCTGGAGACCATCTACAGTACATAATGTCATTGAAAGAT
Organism: Semaprochilodus insignis; assembly: GCA_034552555.1. Taxonomy (NCBI): domain Eukaryota; kingdom Metazoa; phylum Chordata; class Actinopteri; order Characiformes; family Prochilodontidae; genus Semaprochilodus; species Semaprochilodus insignis. Next base: position 27,544,320 of record CM067483.1, on the reverse strand, counting down.
TCAGAGAATCCGGAGAAATATCTGTATGCAAGTGAGCATGAAAACCAGTAATGGTTGGCCATGATCTTCAGGGCCACATGCAGGCACTGCATTAAAAGCACACTACTCTGTAATGGAAATCACAACACCATTACCTTTAAACACAGTTCATCACTGCATCTACAAATCAAGTTTAAAATCCTGGAAATCATGGAGGCTGTTTCCTCAGGGTTAAAGAAGAGAGTATCCATCTGGCTTGTTATTGGTGCACAGTTCAAAAGCCAGCATCAGTTAATGCATTAGTGCACATGACATGGCTGACTTGCTCATCTGTGAAGCTGAACTGTATATACAGGTTTTGGAGCAGCGTGTTCTGCCATTCAGCTGATGTCTTTTTCAGGGAAGGTGTTTCTTGTTTCAGCAAGACAAGGCCAAACCACATTCTGCACGTATTACAACAGCAAAAAGAGTAAGAGTGCTAAACTGGCCTGCCTGGAGTCTGGTCACCCATTGAAAACACTTGGCACATTATGAAATTAAAGATTCCACAAAGGAGACAGCAGAACTGTTGAGCAGATGAAATTCTGTTATCAAGCAAAAATGGGAAACATGGCACTTCCAAAACTACAGCAGCCATCTCCTCAATTTGCAAACACTTACAGAGTGCTGTTAAAGAAGGGGTGATGAACACAGTGGTGAACATGAATCTGTCCCAACCCACTGGTGTCAAATTACCTATATTTTTCAAAAAGCAGTAAAAATCTGTTTCAGCCTTTGATATGTTGTTTTTGGTATCTTTGAAAGAGTATTTGCAAAGGTTATGGAAACTATATTTATGGCTACATGTCTGTCTTTGTTTCTTCAGTGCCGCAAGTGAGCAGGGAGGGCGATCCGTTTGTCTCCACTTCTCTTGAGGAGGCCATTCGCAGTGTAGACAGCGCGATAGACTCCACCAGAAGGCAGCTCTTTGACGGGTAAGCCCACATTCTCTGCTGTTATCGCACCACCAGGCATATAAAAAACACTTCTCGCTCCTGTGAGTCATACTGGTGTAATGCTTAAGGAATTCAGCTGGACCACTTGGACTTTGGTTTATGGACTTTCCCACTCTTACCATTCCTAACCAGTTGCAGTTTGGACTGTACCAGCTGTTGGGCTGCGTTCGTTGTCTGTCAAACAGCATGTCAGCCTGTTTTGGATCATCAACACGGTTTGTGTTGCTAAGGAAATGACTGCTGATGGTTTGTTTGAGTGCTTTAGTGGTCTCTTTCAAGAAAGGCGTTTGCCAAAGTTGCTGCCAGAGTAATGAGAACACTTGAGCACTGAGGGAGTCCCAGTTATATGAAAGCAGGTGCATAAATACAGGTGTTGTTTTTGAACTCACCAATTAACGTGCCACCCCAACACAAGATTAAAATAGTTTTTAAGCTTTTTTTTATTCTTAATGTGATCTTGTTACAAATATTGTGCAAAAATCGAATCAAATCTAAAACAAATCATTCTTCTTGAAGACATCCATAACTTTTCATGAAATAGCATTCATGGGTTTTGTTGGTGGTACTGTTGCTGAATCCCCATTGGCATCCTGAGCATCTTGAGATTTGACCTGTGCCAGATTGTTCACATGTGATGTAATGTTGTGCTTTACTGTACACCAACAGTTGCTTTGTTACCTCAGAGAACACGCCTGTGTTGAATCAGCTTGTTATTTTATTTGTGTTTACTCAGGTGTTTCTTTTAATTCGGTGGTTAAATGCAGCTGTTGCATGCATGGTTTGGTAAAGAAAGTGGCCTTGTTAGCCTATTGTTTCAGAGTGAAACTGAACTCATTTCAGTGTGTGATTCTATTTATAGTTCAATTTCCTTTGCTATGATCCGGCATTGTCACAATAATTTGAACACTTGAGCTGGGAGGCAGGAGGAGGGCTGGTGCTGATTGGTGCTGATCTTTGGTGTTTAAATGTGCATTTGCACATTGTTACGTTGTCACAATGCATTGTTATACCCCTAATGGGATGGGTTTATGTATGTCTTTGTCTTAACGTATGCTAAAGCTATAAATCAGGAGAGGCAGTGCATTATCATGGTTTTCTCCCAACATTAGGAAAATCACTGTAACACAGGCTCAAGTGGTTTGCTGCACCCAAAAAGCACCCGATTCATTAAGATAGTTGCAGCGTGAATATGCGATTGGGAAAGCTCAGGAAAATAATTGTGAATAGTCTGAATAGTTGTGAAAGGCCAACATGTATCAAAAGAGTACTAGGAATTTGTCTGCTGCACAAACCAGTTAAAGTCTATAGAAAGGCGATGACAGTTCATCCCACATTCAGTCTGTTTTGGTGGAAACTTTTTTTTGGTTGAAACTAATTGAAACTGACCTTCTTAGTGGGTCTTGACCCACTCAGGGCTTGAATGGCAGCACACAAACACCAGGATTTGCTGTAATCAAGCCAAGTGTGAACACACCCTTAAAGCACTTGTATACATGATATGCATTGTTTTGGCTCTCAACGTGGCTATATTTTAATAAGACTGCAGATTAGTCTAGATGTGCTTAATTAGAAAATCACTTGTTAAAAAAAAAGATCAAGCTTTTAAGCTACTAGTTCCAAATTAGTGCAGCATATAAAATGTGTAATTAGCCCTTTTGCTGTGAAAATGTAATAAGCACTTAGTCACGTCTCCCCTCTGTGTCTGCCTTCTACCGAATGGTAACATTCACACGTCCATTCAGCTCTAATCTAATAATCCACAGGACTCCTGATAATTGTCTGGAGCCTTAGTCTGCTATTAATTTCCTGGTGGGTCTCTGTACTGCTTAGCCGTAGGGACTTCACCGGTACAGTCTGTCTGACAGATTAACTGCCAGAATCGCTCACCATGGACCACAGGGCTTCTACATATCTTAATAATTTTGCCATCTGTGTTAAGGCAAAAAGCTTTAACTGGTCATGCAGTAACTCCTCTCGTTCCTACAAGGCTAATACGTGCTTAGTCGGTAGAAGGGAAGGTCCCTTTAATACTAATCCGTCACTTGTCCTTTTATGAGAAATGGCATGGGTGAGTATGTGTGGTAATATGCTATACAAAAAGCATTGGGGCTGTATGCAAGTCTGAGGTAGAATAGAACACACCCATGTTGTAGACATGTGTTAGCATGTGTTATATGATAAATGATGCTGTCGCTTTGAGTGAGTTCATGCTCAGTGTGGCGTCTGCAACAGATCAGACAGTTATATAATTCTACCTGTACAGAGACATCAGCAAAGACATGTGGGGTTAATCTGGTGTCTTGGCGGTTCTAGCACCTGGGCTAAGTTTCTATCCTCTACATTTTCCTTGTATTTTTCTTCCCTGAGGTTGGCTTATGATATTTGCATGGTTTTATGTATGGCTGTAATTCATTTATTGGTGACCGTTTTCCAACATCTGTTTATCCATTTTAATGGATCTGCTTTTTTTCCACTTTGGTTGTAAAACTCATGTATGTACATGAGCTCAGTTCTGATTGGCTGTGCTGACACATTCCTTAAAACTTCAGTATGAATGGGTGGGGCTAAACTGCTGTAGGCTGCATACGCAAGCATATGTAAGTGTGAATGTGCTGGTTTTCGTGACATGGCAAAACCACTACATTAAAAACAGGACATTTTTGCTGCTTAGTGTACATGTATGGAAGGGAGAGTGAATATAAAATATAGAACTTATTTATGGAGAATATAAGTATTTAAGTGAGACTTGTGCGCCACACTCAAACAATTCACAAATTGAAGATGATGCAAATGGTGATGTGTGTTGGAATACAAAATGAGTATAAATGCTCGCATCCATGTTTTAATATTTTCCTGTTTTTCTCCTCCATCTTTCGAGCAGCTCCCCGCGGACCCCTGGTGAGCTGTTGGCTTTGTTCAGGTATCCACGGGACCCTTACACAGTGGAACAGGCCAGAGCCGGCGAGATCTTTGAGCAAACCCTTCTCCTCATTCAAAGGCATGTCAACCAGGGTCTGATGGTGGACACCAATGGAACAGGTATCTCAGAACACTATCATTTGTAGAACGTTGTGCCTGTTTATCTGTAACCGTGTAGCAATGTTATGTTTAAAAGGGCAGTAAGTTCAGCAAGCTTATTGGACACTGTGGCGCTTTGCACTGCCAAGGAGAGGCCTCACTGTTTTTACTGCCTATGACAACAGCCAAGCTCTCGTGGTCACACTGTGCCCTAACCAAGCACAGGCATTTTGGCCAGTCAGCACTGTATAGCTTCTAGCTGAATAGGGCCTGTTTGGATTGTAATAACTTTAGTCATTATTTCACTTTCAATCAGTTCAAATGCAGCTTTAATTACTGTGCAAGCATGTATGACACAGACCGACAGAATCAAAAGTATAAAAGTATGTAATGAACAAAAAAAAAAAAAACTTTTAAAGACATACTCACTGAATAAGGCAGGGAGTAGGCTGATGGGAAGCGTTCCAGACTGTGTCATCATTATCCTCTGCTGACTGTTCACATCAGTTTTGGTTGTATAATGAATCTTTCTTGTACAGCTAGTCGAGTTGTAGTTATCAGCAGCCGTGCACAGCAGTTGGCTTAATCTATAGGCCAGTAGGTCTAATTATATGGTTTTTAAATAGAAAACTTTTTTTATTATTTTATTGCCATTGCTTATAAGCATCACTTTTGATGGGTGGCGCTTTACAAATCGTGTCAGGTTACAATTGCTGCTACGGAAGATAACACTTATTCTCTGAGGGATAATCAAACACCTTTCATTTGAAGTAAAGTATTTACATCAAGTAATGCAACAGCCCTGAAGATGGAGGATTCTCACTAGGAGAATTGGTTAGACCAAAGGGAACGAGAGCATATTAAAACAGATATTGAAACAGATAGATAGTCTGGTGCATCGTTTGGTTTTCTGTAAAGCTGTGGCTTAATCAGGTATGCTAGTGGTGGGTTTTAACAAATCCATGCAATACCTGAGACTGCATCACGGTAAATAGAAACCAGAACATATGAATAGCTTGCAATGGATGTAGCAGTCATGTGGGTTACTATTCATTCTAATCTTATATAGTTTATTGCCCAGATAAACAGTATTAAGCAGTTACCTCAGGTTGCCTAAGACTTCTGCACAGTGTAGAAAGTCTGAGGAGCTTTACCCTGCCTAAATGTTCTTTACGATCCTCTTCTAGCTTTCCGCTACAACGATCTGGTGTCACCCCACTTCTTGGACATGATCGCCAACCTGTCCGGCTGCACAGCTCACCGCCGCATCAACAACTGCTCGGACATCTGCTTTCACCAGAAGTACCGCAGCCACGACGGCACCTGCAACAACCTGCAGCACCCCATGTGGGGTGCCTCGCTCACCGCGTTTGAGCGGCTGCTGAAGCCTGTCTACGACAACGGCTTCAACCTGCCACGTGGGACCATGGAGAGACGCCACAACGGCTTCCCCCTGCCCCTGCCCCGCCTGGTCTCCACCACCATGATAGGCACGGAGACTATCACTCCGGACGAGCGATACACACACATGCTCATGCAGTGGGGCCAGTTTCTGGACCATGACCTTGACTCTACTGTAGTTTCCCTTAGTCAGTCCCGTTTCTCTGACGGTCAGCTTTGCACCGCGGTGTGTACTAATGACCCGCCCTGCTTTCCGATCATGTTTCCACCCAATGACCCGCGGCAGAGGCGAAGTGGGGCACGCTGCATGTTCTTTGTGCGTTCCAGTCCTGTATGCGGCAGTGGCATGACCTCGTTGCTCATGAACTCCGTGTACCCACGTGAGCAGATCAACCAGCTGACGTCTTACATTGACGCCTCCAATGTATACGGTAGCTCACACCATGAGGCAGAGGAGATCCGTGACCTGGCAGGCCACCGTGGCCAGCTGCGACAGGGCATCATCCAGCGTACTGGAAAGTCCTTGCTGCCTTTCGCCTCTGGACCCCCAACAGAATGCATGCGGGATGAGAATGAAAGCCCTATCCCCTGCTTCCTGGCTGGAGACCACCGGGCCAACGAGCAGCTAGGCCTGACCGCCATGCACACAGTGTGGTTCCGCGAACACAACCGCATAGCCGCCGAACTTCTGCGCCTCAACCCTCACTGGGACGGAGACACCATCTACCACGAGGCTCGCAAGATAGTAGGAGCCCAAATGCAGCACATCACCTACAACCACTGGCTGCCAAAAATACTAGGCGAAGCAGGCATGAAGTTAATGGGCGACTACCGCGGCTATGACCCCAACATCAACGCTGGAGTCTTCAACGCCTTTGCCACTGCCGCATTCCGCTTCGGACACACCCTCATCAACCCCATTCTGTACCGGCTGGACGAAAACTTCCAACCCATCCAGCAGGGCCACATATCGCTACACAAGGCCTTCTTCTCCCCGTTCCGCATCGTAAACGAGGGAGGCATAGACCCTCTGCTGCGTGGACTGTTCGGTGTGGCGGGAAAGATGCGAGTGTCCACTCAGCTGCTGAACACCGAGCTGACCGAGCGTCTCTTCTCTATGGCCCACGCTGTGGCCTTGGACCTTGCTGCCATGAATGTCCAGCGAGGTCGTGACCATGGTATCCCCCCATATAATGACTACAGAGTATTCTGCAACCTGACCTCTGCACAGACGTTCGATGACCTGAGAAATGAGATTAAAAACCCCACAGTTCGGGAGAAACTTGAGAGGTAAATGAGTGATGATTTCACTTCTGTAAGCCTTTGACATGTATACATGTACTGTAGCTGGATAGACCAGGTTGAGATTTTTAAGGCTAATGTAGCTAACAAATAATGAAAGTATGTCCTCACCAATCAGACTTCAGAGACCTTTAGCATCAACTTCTGGCAAGATGATTAGCTAAATTTAGGATAAGAAATAAATGATATAAGTATGATTGTATGGGTTTCTTGGGGTGTAGATTCGTAGAGATGAAGGTATTACAATCATACAGGCAGATGTTTAGATTTGACAAGCATATTAGAATTTGATAACACCTTAAATTAAGTGTTGACTAACTAACATGAAGTAATGCATTAGTTAACATATAGTAGTACATATACAGTGGTTAACTAATGTAATGTAAGTAAACATGTAACCACTCTTTACTTAACATTTAAACATGTAAGTGTTTTACTTAGCAGTAGTTAAGCATCATAATCATTGTTAATGTAATACCGTGTTCATGTATTTACTGTGTATTATGTATTATGTATCGTCCTAACAATTTATTATTACATATTAGTTAGTCAATACTTAATGCGCCATTACCAACATATTCAATGACATATTTATTGTTCTTTGAAAGAGTACAATGTTTAGGCTGCGCTGTGCTAAATTGTCAGTATTTTTGTAATTTACTGCAATCATAACTCTCTAGATATAAAAATTTAGGCTTATCCAGGTAGATGTAGTCCCAATTTCTACACCGTATACACCGTATACATGCCGACGCATCAGCATTGTATTGCATTCAGCATATATGTACATATTGGATATCAACATTGGTTCACAATCCCATATCAGTACTTCCCTCTTAAGTAATTTCTGTTGGTATTACTGTTGTGACTCTAAACAATGACTCTTTTGGCTGTATGTGTTCCCAGGCTCTATGGTACGCCCCTGAACATTGACCTGTTTCCTGCTCTGATGGTAGAGGACCTTGTTCCTGGCAGCAGACTGGGGCCCACCCTCATGTGTTTACTGGCCAGCCAGTTTAAGCGTGTCAGAGATGGTGACAGGTGAGCTCTCAACTACTCAACAGGTCTCATAACTGCTTTTCTGATTGCTTTGTGAAGTCATAAACTACGAGAAGAACGTTTATATGGGTCTGTTTCCTATTTGGCAAGGTTCTGGTATGAGAATCCAGGCGTCTTTAGCCCAGCTCAGTTGACACAGCTGAAGCAGGCATCTCTCACCCGGGTGCTGTGTGACAATGGGGACAACATCACCCGTATACAGCCTGACGTCTTTGCTGTGGCAGAGTTCCCTCATGGTTTCGGAAGTTGTGATGATGTGCCTAAGATTGACCTGCGCATGTGGCAGGACTGCTGTGAAGGTATGTCTACAAATCAGATCATGGCCTTTGTAAACCACCTCACACATGTCAATGCCGTTTGTGTTTTTCTGCACTTTTTTCATGTTCAGTTATGTGATGGCGTCACTAGGTGATTTTATGGCTGTTGATTATGATGACTGAAGCTGTCTTGTTTAGCTAAAGCCCACGTGTTTTGAATTTCATTGGAAAGTACATTCATGTGGGAGCTCAGCAGAGAGGCTTGTCAACACAGCAATGGAGATCGTGGCATCAGGGTAACTGTGTAATCCACCCTTTTCATCAGTGCCTGGGCCAGACATGGTGGTCTTTTAACTATACAGTCATTGAAACTTGTTCAAAACCACGTGTTATTGGCCGATTAGTCTTGTGAATGTAGCAGTAAAAATGAGTTTCATTTGCAAATGTCACAATTGAGTTCTTCTTGCCTAAGGCAATGGAATATAGTACCAGACACCCAACTGACTCAAAGGCTCTGCTGTAAATTTCCCTGTCAAATCTTGAGTGTGAGCAATTACAATAATTAGCTATTTACTTTGTCCTAATGAAACCAGCCTCCAGCTCCCACTTAGCCCTTCATTTTTTCATTCTGATTGCTCAAGCATGTGCAAAGGCACCATGGGGTTCACTGCCGGTCATGGCATCTGGGGAATTAAGATTCACTACATATCTTGCACATGAGTGAACTGCACCTACTGCCATTATTCTGCACTGTGACTTTTGTCTTTTGTCCACCTCTGCATTTTGCCTACACGTTTTAGCACAGTATAGCAAAAATGGCATTATGGAAATTGTCGTTTTATGAAAGCCAAAAGGGAACTGAATTATCTACCCATCTGGAAATGATTTGTTCTAAAAACATTCCAAGAATATGCAGTGCAGTGTTCCATTAATGTTGTTAGTGGGACTTTTTCATGTGGTTTTCAGGATGTTCGTTCTATAGGTAGGAGAACGTTCTCTGAAAGCATTCTGTCATCTCAGGTCTCAGGAGCATCCATAAAACATTTTCCAAATGTTGCGCTGGGAATGTTCTTCTTTTGTTATCATGTAACATAATCTCTGGCCCTGACGGCATCCTCAAAACATCCTCTGAACGTTGCAGTTAAAACAGTATGTCTTGGTTACAGTTTAACCCCATAGGAACATTATCTGAAGTTATAAAGATCTTTAAAATGTTTTTTGAACATTAGACTAAAAGATTTTCTTTAAAACTTTATTATCTGGGAATTTCCCGTGCTGGCTGAGTAGACTGGTGGTTCCAGAACTGAGAACCACAAGCCTTGACTTATCAGGAATGAAAGGCAGAGAACATAAAGGAGTGTAAACAGTGAGACAACATCACACACATTGGTAATAGGTTATGATTTCTTGAGGTTGCTCATTTTTATAGGAATCAGCTGCACGATCATCCTGGCATAAAGCAGTAATCAGATAGAGTCTAAAGTTGGTTTACTTGTCGTGAAAACTGCACCCAGGTAGGTCTGTCAAAATTATGAAATTTTAGCTGCCGGTAACTTGTCATACGAATAGTTGAAGTTAACAATGTAATTGTGTTCTTACTCATTGTAAGTTACTATCCAAACTGATGACAGAAACAGCTTGAGCTCAGATGAACAAACATTGCTCACCACTGCCCTTTACAAGTGTTATGGCACCAGAAGTTTGAATATTTGCTTGTTTTTGCCCTGACGTGACTCAGTAAATGCAGTTTCGACTTTCTTTTATTTCTGTGCATTTTCCTCAACCCAGCATACTCAGTTCATTCTGTTACTGTGGAAAATAATTGTAGTCAGATTAATCAGAAACCTTCCGACTATTGTGTAATTTTGACATGCCGGCCGCTCTATTGCAAGTTTGTGTTCAGTAATAGGGCACAGTGTTAATGCTGTTTCAGGCTAGGTTTCTTACAGGACTAGATTAGGTCCTTTTCTGATCCTAGAGCCTTGTAGATTTTTGGTCATTTTGAGCTGTTGTTTGACAGTTTTTTTTGAGAGAGGCCTTTTTTGACTTAGTGAGTTGAATTTGAGTCTTTTGTTACAATTCCATAATATATAAAGACCACAAACAAAAATGAATGTATTGTAGAAAATTGCACTAGTATTGTGGTGTTTGTTCATTCTGTTGGTTCAGAGTAGTACACTTAAAATGAACTTTGGAATGATAACCATCCGTCGGCACTCTTTAATGACATTAATTGTAGACTTTTGAACTGAAATGTGTTTAACTTTTTGAGTGTTGTTGGCCAGAATTCAAGCTCAATTAAATATGGGAAATAGCACAAACAATAAACTATGAACGTCCTGTCAGAATGCTGAGAAGGTCAGGTAAATGAGCTGTTAGTACTGATTTATTCACAAGGCTTTGAACACACTGCGTCACGTGTGGGTTTCATTTCTAGTAAAGTATATATGTTTAATTTAAATTAAAAGGTGTTCAGTTCAGTTCTGACGTACGTGTAAAGTTCATACTTACTAAAGACCTTTAGAATGCACTTGATTTATGGATAAACCTATAAATCCTTATTTAATAGAGGATTTATATTTTTGCGGATGTGATGCTTCAAAGGCAGCTTTGAATATCCGACTTCCAATGTTTGTGCTGCTCCCCTATACAGAGCTAACTACAGGTCTCATTGCTGACAGTATTCTCTTTCATGTACATTAGCGCTTTTATTGCACTGCTGCGTTGAGACAAGTCCCTTGTATTGCTGTAGCAGATGAAAGCACATGAGTGTTGCTGTGATCTACACATCATTCACATACAGAATGCCCACAAATATCATTTGAAGTTCTGTGAGTACTCAAAGATCTATAAAAAAATATTTTGTTTGCGTTCAACCAGTTATTTCAGTGAGAGCTATAAACAGATGCTCGGTCTAGCCCTCCTCATGAAGAGACCTTCTAAAAGTAGGTTCTGTGATTCTCTCTCAGTTCAGGCATTAATGAGGGATGTTTAGACACTACTTGCAAATATTGTTCCTTAGATACAAAAGTGTAAGCACCCTTGGTCAATGACACAATTTACTGCATACTACATACATTACTATTGTTCTACTACAGAAAACACACTTACATTTCTGCTTATTTGTTTAACATTTGGAAAGATAATTGAAATATAAAATGTATATTTTATATTAACGTATTAACTTAAAATCAACAAATTGTAATTTACACCAGCTGCCCTTTATATTGTAGGAATTCTTAAATGGAATCTATTATGCTCTTCCAGTTTTCCCTTATTTAATTCTGTTGGCATGTAAAGGGTCTGTAAAGTTATAAAGACCATAGTACCATGTAGGACCATGTCAGAACCATGTAAAGATATTCTAGTAGACCCCAAAAATTAAATTATGAACCTTGAAAGTGAGCATAATAGGTCACTTTTAATAATGAAGGGATCCATGGAAATGGTGCAAAATAAAATCTTCTTGCACTAATGTACATTAAAATTATGAATGATTTTTGACTTCTGCTGCAAAGTTGCCGTTTCTAAGATACAAAGTTTTATTACAACAACAACAGCATACCTTGTTGCCTTAGCGCTGCAGCATAGAGTATTGTTTTCATCCTGCCATCAGTAAAGCTCATCTATGACTAATCCCACAGACTGCCGCACCAAAGGTCAGTTCAACGCCCTTTCCTACCACTTCAGAGGCCGGAGGTCAGTGGAGCACAGCTACGCAGAGCAAAAACCTTCTGGGAAGCCTGAGAATGGTTACAGGTAAAACGTAGTTTTAGCTCCATCTGCAAGTAATTTAACTTATAAATCCTTTGAAAGTTTTAGGAAGGCTCGTGCTTTTCAATGGAATGTAGGCATGTTGAAATTGTACCCTTATAGCCATATCAAATGTAGCTCTAGATTAAATTAATATACTGTGTCTGTTTTGTTTTTCAGCTTTGAAGATGACGGAACTGTCGTAAATGTAACTCTCGCCCCACAGTCAAGCACTGAACCTTCCCTTAATGAGTTCCAGGACTTTGTCGTGGACATGCAGAAGACTATCACTAGTTTACGAAAGCAGGTGAGGCTGAAAGTGTATATTGAACAGACACCCGTAGACTGAAATTTACAGAGTATGTTATATAATACAATATAATACAATATATCATCTCATTTTATCATCTATTTCATTTTTTGTCTTTATGTCTTTTCTTTCTTCTTTTTTATTTACAAATGCATGTTTTTGTGGATATATGTAAGTTTACTAAATAACACAAATAAAAACACTATATATATCATATACACAAACCATAACTTTAAAACCACTGGCTTCACATCTGCAGTGATGTCCGTTTTATCATCTCTTCTTAGCATATGAACCATTTTATAGTTCTACAGTTACAGACTCTAGTCCAGGACCCCAATAGGACCACCACAGAGCAGGTATTACGTGGGTGATGGATCATTCTTAGCACTGCAGTGACACTGACGTGGTAGTGGAGTGTTAGTGTGTGAGTGGATGAGACACAGCAGTGCCTCAGTGTCACTGCTGGACTGAGAATAGTCCACCAACCAAAACTATCCAGCCAGCAGTCCTGTGGGCAGCGTCCTGTGACCACTGATGAGGGACTAGAGGGTGACCAACACAAAAGGAATCGTCTGATCCACTCACACCAGCACAATTCACACTAACACACCACCACCACGTCAGCGTCACTGCAGTGCTGAGAATGATCCGCCGCTCACATAATACTTGCTCTGTGGTGGTCCTGTGGGAGTCCTGTTATTTTGGACCATTTCTTATGCTTCATTCATATTGCAATGTTGACACAACGTGAAGGCCAGCTTAGTGTTTGGTTGGTGTAAAAAAGTGAATGCTGATTTTTTAAAAAATGCTTTCTTACAACACTGACAGTATAATATATATAACACATTCTGCTGGTGTACGTGCCAATGTGGAACCATCGCCATATTTTATGACATGTATTCGGCACCATACATATGCTTTACTATAAGACGCTCTTTATACAGGAAACTAAACTGTTCCAGGATAGTGTTGAGCCAGCGCTGTTTGAAATGAAACAGGATAACCAAACTGTGTATCGCCTAGCACTGCACATTGGGGAGACATGTGAGGGCTTTAGGAGAATCCACATTTCAAATGCATGGCTTTAATTAATTTTCAGGGTAAGATGTTTAATGACTTTGCAACTGGGAACTTCAAATATGTGACTTTTATTGTGAGCCTTATAATCGAGGGCATATATTGAGATGCTCTTTTACTGTGTCCCTCTTTCTTTTCTAAAGGAAATGATTTACAGATGGCAACTCTGCTTGAGGTTAAAGCACAAAAAGCTGGTGGAGCAAGCAGCACCACTTGGCCTCATGCTGACAGAACTTTAAGATGTACCTCAGTTTCCAAAACGATATTCCTTAGACTTGCGCTAATTTGGGTGGATGTGCCGAGGCAATGAACTTCACTCTCTGGCATCTTCTTCCCCACAGATAAAAAGACTTGAAGCCCGTCTGAGTAAGACAGACTGCACTGATGAGGAAGGAAGAGAGCGGGGGGATGGAGAGAGCTGGAAGAAAAACCCCTGCACCACATGCGAGTGCAGAGTATGTACACCACTGTTTCTCTTTATGGTGTTTAGCGAGGTTGTGCCTTGCTAGCCCCAACATTGTTTAATACACGCGTCGTCAAAAGAATAGTTGCACCCGGATGGAAGTGTGGGATTGCAGTGCTATTGGGAAGGAAGATAAAGGTTACCAGATACAAAAAATAATGATAAATTTAGACTGATATGGGCACTATTTATTGAACTACACATACAGAAGTAGTGTCTCTCAGTATGGCGTCGGGCCACCATGTTTGCCATGTTTGGCCATCATCTAATGCCAGACATCTCGGCATGGAGTTGTAGAGGTTCCTAATGGTGTCCTGTGATAATCCATACCAGGCAGCTTGAATATTCTCACACAGTTCCTGCAGATTTTGTCGTAGGGGTGGAGGTGCAGTGACACCAGGCCTTCTGGGCGTGTGACATGTGACCACTTATCTTGGCGCTGACCACGGTGCCTCCACACACAAGATACCTTGGTCGTCTCCACCAAGACAAAAGAAGGGCTCGTCACTAAAGATGACCCACTGCCATTCTGAGTCAGCCCGTGTCTGGCACAGCACCATTACAGTCTTTGGCGACACTGGCGTGGTGTTAAGAGCAATCATAATAACGGTCTGAGTGTTCATGTAGTCCTGTGACGTGCAGCCGTTTGCCAGTGGTGCTGGCGCTAACAGGATGACTCATGGAGGGCATCACTGCTCGTTAAATGTCTGCAATCATGGCTGTTGGGTCAGTCAAGTACGGTGATAAGGCCCTTGCTTATGTCAAATGAATGGCAGAGCGTGAAGCTTAAATATCTCACAATGTCAAACCTACCCACCTAGTTTCATTCCTGTCAGTTGATTCCTTGTGACGTAAACTATTTGTGCAACTATTCTGTTGACGATTAGTGTATGTTTCTATAATCTATATTGTTTCCTGGAGTGTTTCTACTTTACATTATCATCATCTGAAAACCCCTAGCGAAATGTAGCATAAGATCAGAATGCAGCCAGTTAGCTGTTTAAAATATCATATGCTGTCTACAAGTTTAACAAACTTGTATAGTTTAAATGTTCTGACAAGAAATTGATGAATGCCAAATTCCTGTATATAACCAGAGAACTGGCCAAACAGCAAACTGTTACTGCTTACATGCCACAACGTGCCAACTTTGTACCTGATATAGAAGGCAGGGTTTGAGATGAGCAGTTGGCCAGCGGTTTGTCAAATACTGCTCCAGATGGTGTTCTCAACTAATGCTCTATTATATCAGGAAATTACACTACAGCAGTTTGATGTTGGCTGAACAAAGGCGTCACCGTATTTATGTTATTGCTGTAATTTCCTGCCATCACAGGTTTCACCTTGACATCTGGATTCAGTAAAATCTGCATCTGGAGCTGGGTGGAGCGAGTGTAATTGGTTGCGTGTACCATGCATCAAAGTACAAAGCAATAAATCCCACCTGTGTGGTTATTCTAATTTTCACATATATGAAACACTATCTGACCAATACGGGTGGCCTTAATCCGTTGCAGTGTCACTATTTATCACCTGGAAATTAATTTCACACACAAACACGCCTCAAGTAATACCATAGTGCCTTATCTTTCAAAAGTCACCTTATCTGGATGGCGCCAATTGGTCATGCTTTTGTCTGCCTGGTGCGAATGCCAACCCCACATCAGTGTCGGTCAGTAGGTTTAGCAGTTTTGTGGGGGTGTTGAGTATCAGCTGTCTCTCCAACTGACATACTCCTGTTCTGTTCTCTTTCTGTTCCCAGAGAGGATTTAAAGCTGCCACAGTATCAGACTAGCCCTTTAACCATGTGCCAAGTGACATTCTTTTCAACTGGTGGCCAAGTGATTCCTAACCTTTTCCCTTATCACTTTCTCTCCGTGTAACTTTGATATTCCATTTGACCGCCTAATCAAAAGGACAAAAGGTGGTTCTGTCTGGCTTCGCTTGGCTGTGAAAAAGGCTAATGTAATACCCTCTCAGGAATTTCAGTAAAAGCATGCAGTGGAGCATGGTCACTGTAAACAGATTTTATTACTCTCCCAGCACTGCATGTAGGTCTTAAAGTAATGGCTCCTGGACCCAAACATTGCATAATACCCTCAACGTCAAAAGAATAGTTGTACCCAGAAGAAGTGTCAGACAGCAATATTCAGAAGGAAGATGAAGGTTACCAGGAACAATAAATAATGATAAAGTTAGACTGATATGGACGATATTTCTTAAGCTACACATACAGAAGCAGTGCATCTTAGTATGGTGTCGGGCCGCCGTGTTTGCTAACGCAACATGCCAGACGTCTCGGCATGGAGTTGTAGAGGTCCCTAATGGTGTCCTGTGATAATCCATCCCATGCAGCTTGAATATTCTCAACCTGCTCCTGCCTTCTGGACATGTGATGCGTGACGACAAACCGTTCATCTTGGCGCTGACCACAGTGTCTCCACACACAGACTTGTTGGTCGATACCACCACGACAAAAGCAGGACTCGTCACTTGAATCATTTGCTTGTTTGCCGGTGTCAAACCTACCCACCAAGTTTCATTCCTGTCAGCTATTTGTGCAGCTATTTTTTTGATGAGTGTATGTCTAACAAGGAGCCATTTGGGTTCAGCCACCTGTGCACAATTCCCTACTGGACATATTGGGCTGAAGAAGCCAGAATTTTCCTTCTGTTTTTGGCTGAAGAAGCCAAAATTTCATAACACACAAAATGCACTGTATAGAGAGTAGGGAGCCATTTGGCATTCAACCTATGTCTTCTTCTCCCCTGCTAGGAGGCCCAAGTGACGTGTGTTGTGGAAAGATGTCCCCCAGCATTGTGTCTAAACCCTGAGACACTGAAAGGTGCTTGTTGTCCTGTGTGTCTCAATCAACCATCAAAACAGCAGGGCAAGGAACATCATGTATAACCTCAGGACCCCAAATCACCCTAGAGAGAGACCCAATCGATGCGGCCTGTCGCATCCAAATGCCTCGATTTTACTTTTTTTGGGTTTTTTTTGGTTTGTTTTGGGCTTTTTTTTTTTTTCATGTCTCCAGGCATGGCATCACTTCTACCGAGAGCAGATACATTGCCACAGTATCAGCCTTTAAAATAAAATGGATGGATGAATGAAAAATGGATGAACAGATGGATGCATAGAGGATGTTCTCTTCCTCTATCAGGCCTAACTGAATGGACCAGAGGCCTTCAGAGACCACCGGAGGTCTAGGGCCTGACAGTTACTGCCCTAACGCGTGCACTGAAGAGGAGAGGATTACATCGCAAAACAAGCTTGAATGGGTCCTACAAAGAAACCGATATCAGCCATGTAGTCTCTAAAAAGCGTTCTCAGGTTAGAGATGCCAGATTAATGGTGCTACTCCCCCTACAGTAATGACACATACTTAGTTCACGCAGCCTTAAAAGTATTTTTTTTTTTTTGTACCTTTTAAATGTTTTTTGGTTTTTTTTTTACACAGTATGCAAAAATGTAATGTACACTTGTGATGTGCCTTTTTGGCATGGTCCTGGTTTTATAATTACTCAGAAGACATTTTATATGAGAAATGATTAGAGTTACTCCAGCTTTTACTAAATGTTTATGGTGCTTTATATCATTTACTGAATATATGCATATTACACATACGCCCACGTTTGTATCAACCTCTGTGTGAATATAATGTGAATATCTACGGGAGAAAAAAAAAAAAACTAATTGAAGAAAGTCTACTGATCACCAAGTGTTTCCAGCAGTGACTGCTGCTCGGCATCTGGTGTTTTTCATGTTTCCTTGTTTTACCCTGACCATAAATGAATTTAACAGGGATGGAGGTGTGGTAGCTAAGGTAAAGATCTGTTTGGAGTTACATCAGGGTCTTGCGATGTTCTTAAACACGTTTGTGCTCAGACATCTTGCTAACTTGCCAGTGCAGTATTTTCAGCCTGTCCAGGAGGGGTGGTCCACCGCCAACTATTTCCTTCTCTGTTTGAACAGGCTCTCTCAACATTGTTTGAAGACGAATGTTGACCATGCAATGGCTCGATGTAGTGCAGTAGAAGCCTCATACTCATGTGCCATTGTCAGCATCATTTACTACCCCGAACCTTTCCTCCGTTCTCTTTTCAGCCTCATGCCATACTCCTTGTCCTGTTTAACCTGGTCTTGGAGAGGCCTGTTATGTTTCCCTGTTTCTCCTTTCTGCCCACCCCTCTTCGTTTCTCCACTTTACAAAATAGCGGGTCGTGTTCAAGTTTGGACAACTGACAGCACATGGATCAGTTCCCACTTTCACTCTCTTTCTTTTCTGGCTTCATACCCTATATGTAACGTGACTTGCAGACCTCTCTTATTTCCATCTCTCGCTTGCCTTTGTTTTTGGACGATGAGAACATTTGGCTGTGTTCTCCAGAGCTAGCAGGAGGCATGTGAACAGTGCTGATGTCATGTTTGAGAGCGTGATGCTCTCTGACCTTACTCTCGCTGTAATCAAAGCCATATGGGTCAGAGTGGGGTGGGTAGAGAGATGTGGAGAAGATGTTGTTTCGAAAGAATAACAGGCACATGTACAGCTGACACTTAGAGGTACTCTGGTATACCACTTTGGGCTGGTGATCGCTCTCACTGTTGGGCTGTTCGTTCTCTCTCTGTTTTCTTTCTTTTTTTTCTGTCTTTTTTTGCTTTGTAGTTGGTCAGCATGTGATATCCTTTGTAAGCTGCAAATAATAATAGTCTTGATTTTGGTTGGTTGTATTGCCGGCCTAGTGTTACTGAACAGTCCCAACAGCTTTAGTATTAGTTTTGTGTTTTCCGTGTTCAGAGTCTGCTGTTCATCTGTGGTCTCTTAGTGCTGATTTGTCCCTTTGACCCCTCCCCTATCCTCCCTGCCCCCGCCCAAACTGAGCTCATTCCCAATGCAATGCACTGCCCTGCAAGACTGAACAAACTGACGCAAGTGGTCAAAGTGATTGCCTAGTATTTTGTATTTCTGCCAAAGATTGTTTGCACTGTATTGTATGCCTCTCAACAATAATAAATGAACACATTTGACATAAAATTATCAGCCGTGCTCTGTCAAAACCAGCCCATCCTACTTCAATTTCAGTTAGATGTATTGAATGAAATCAAGGCCATGAACAGTCAACATTAATAAAATAGGAAATACTACATTTTAAGCTTTTTGGACCACGTTTTAGACGAGTTTCACTGTGGAAACGAAAGGTAAGTCTTTTTAACAAGTAAATCTTTCTTAACATGTGAAGGAAAAGTTGCAGTATGTTCCTCCTCCTCTTTCTTATGGCTAAAATAAAAAAAATCAATAAAAAAATACACCACTTGTATAAGCAAGAAGTAAATCAGGAAGAAATAAGGGGAAAAAAACGTTTACAAAACTGGAGTTAAAAAATGTACACTTAAAAAAACTCCCCTAATGACCGTACAAGACCTGATAGACACCATCACACCATAGACACTGTTGGCTGGATAGTTTTGGTTGGTGGACTATTCTCAGTCCAGCAGTGACACTGAGGTGTTTAAACACTCCAGCAGCACTGCTGTGTCTGATCCACTCACATAACACACACTAACACACCAACACCGTGTCAGTGTCACTGCAGTGCTGAGAATGATCAACCATCTAAATAATACCTGTTCTGTGGGGGTCCTGACCACTGAAGAACTACAGTCTGTAATTGCAAAATACAAGGTAATGAAAAATACATTTCTTTAATACTGAGAAATGAATAACCATTTGCAGGCTTGAGGTTTTCAGTGTCTGCTGACTGCAGATCTTTGCAAATGCCTTACTAGCAAGTTATAGTAAAAACAGAACTAAGCAGCTGTGTGAAGACTGCCCAGCATGTATAGCGTACGACAGAAACAGATTTGTATTGAATGCAGCTCATCTCCAGCTGCTCTCCTCTGATAGCACCACAAACACATTGTTGTGTGATCAAAGCCACAAATACATACACAGGTTTGATAAATGCAGACTTTTTAACAGGATCCATCTGCAGGCTGTTTTCATCTTTCCGTGCAGACATCCTCTTCCGTGGTCAACACACAATCCTGAGATCAGATGAGGACGTAATATGGTATGTGGTGAATGCTACAAAGATAAACTAGAGCCCACAGAGCACGTCAAAAAGCCTCCATTTATAAAAGCTGATTACAAACTGTTTTGGCCTATCTAAACTAGTGATAAGGGCTCTGTGATTTGCAAAGCTGTTTTTGTTTATGTCCGGCTATATTGGCATGGTTCAAGTCTGTTCTAGACTGCTGTGAGTCAGAACAGCACAGTTAAACACATTACTTACAGCTACTGAGCGTGGTTCTTCATTCAGTCCACTGAAAACCCCTCATTTCTTCCCACAGTGTTTATGAAATGATGCTGCATTGCTGTACTGAGGTCTCCATATTCAAGCTTTTACAGTCTTCAAGGTGGTTTGTAACTGTGTGTTTGCAGTGGTAATGAAATAATGTGACTTTATAATGGTGAAAAGCACTCTGTATGGTCTTCCAACACTCTAGGCTCCTAACTCCAGGTTTGGATGTTGGATTTCGGTTTCATGTTGGCAGGGAAGTGAACACGAGCTCACAGCCAGCCAGACAGGGCTATGGAAATTGGATGTGGAAATTAGCTTTCCAGTATTGAGCTGGATGAAAAGGGCTTCCTAGACCAGTCAGGAAAAAATATTACTGATAGCAACAGGGGAGCTGCACACCACGAGCAGGCCAGAGGAAGTCTTCTCAGCTTTATGAGCAGGTATGGAGAGCACCGAGACAGGAAAGAGACCATGCACAACTGTACTGCTCTGAGTAGTTACACTTTTACTCAAGTGCATTTCTACCCAGTTACATTGCTAGTTGCTGTTTTAGGGATGCACCAGTGCAACATCTTTCCTTCCTGAAACCTGATCCTAAAGTACAGTACCAGTCAAAAGTTTAGACTCTGCTAGAATGCTTCCTTATTTTTAGCCTGATACTTTCTTTAGAATGAAAGTGAAGACACCAAACTATAAAATAGCACTCATGGAATTATGCAGGCCACCTTAAAAACCTCCAAAATGGAACTTTACATGAGGATAAAACAGCTTTCCTAACCTGCAATGGAGGTTGACATAAGATTTTTTACAAAGCAGTTTTGGGCCAAATCTATTGGTTTGTCCATCATGAATATTCACAACACTGAAAGAGTAACGAGTTTTTACATTAAAATATATATAAGTATAATATATATAAAGAGACATTTTTGCACAACTAAATATATATTAGAGCTGGAGATGTGGTGGAAATGTAATACTGTGATACATCAAAAGCTATGTGGTGTATCAGGATATGTATTGTTTCAGACTCTCATCAGTTGGAGCTATTAAGTGTAAGCCTGTAGAGTATTTAAGATCACCAACAACATCCATTTCGTTGGGTGTGTCTAGACTTTTGACTGGTACTGTATGTGCTGAAACCGATTCCCGATACCCATCCTAACTTTGTCTAAACTTTGGACTAGCATCAAGACTCCTTTCTGTCCTGGCAGCCAGGAGGTGGAGTGAACTTCCACTTGCCGTTTCAATAGCAATAAAGTGCTTTGCCATCTCTTTGTGAAGCACTTAAATGAGCTCTCTTCTAGTATGTATTGAAATGTCTTAATTTTCTCTTAATTGTATTTTCAATCTTTTTTCTAGGAATGAGCAGTGATACACACTTCTGGCAGCATTTTAGCTCATGGGTAGATGGGACTCTAGGTAAGACACAATCTCTAAATGGATAACAAAATAGACATGCTGTAAATGGAAATGTGAACTAAAAGTATCCAGTAAGTGCCTATACATTCTTATATTTAAACGTCACTTGTTATATATTGCAGGTTGGATAACTTCATATTTGAATATAGTCACCAACCGTCCATGATTTCCCTCCATTATCCAGGCTTTTAGCGACCTGTCCAGGAAAAGAAAATGATTTTTAGATGTCCAGAAATCCAAGCATTAAACTGTATCCCATTTTAGAGATGCTTGTTTTGCTTTAGACATTGACGATATGTTAGTATCTCCTGTGTTTGAACAGTTTCTTATCCAGTCAAACCATTTGTATACAAACAATAGGTTTGATTTGTTCAGATTAGCATCAATGTTGGGACAGTTGTTTGGGAAAGGTGCACTGTTGGGGACATGTTTAGGCAGTAGGCAGCACTTCAACCTGACAACTAAGAAGAAGATTAGACTTCCTGCTGAGAAAATCAGTGTGACCCCTCACAAGTTTCACGGTCTATGCTGGCTTATGCTGGTCTGGCGCTGGTTTAGCTAGTCACCTGAGAGGATCATGGTTGGCCAGCATTCCAGCATCCAGAACATATGCTGTTTTTCCCGGTTGTCCATGCTGGTCTATGCTGTTTTTTCTAGCAGGGCTGACACCTGTGCATATCTCTCTGTTCAGTGAATAGAGTAATAAAAATCTAGCCACTGATCAAGTGTCCAGGAACCTTTCAGTGGCAAGGGTAAAACCGTACACTCTTAAAAAAGGAGAGTTCTTGAAGGGTTCTTTAGTAAAGACAATGGTTCTGTACAGAATCATGAACACTCAAAGAACCACTTGCATGCTTAAATGGTTCTTTGCATTATGTTGTATTTTGTATTAGGGTTCTACTTGTATAGCACCAAAAAGGGTAACAAACTTGTCCCTGCAGCCATTAGACTCTAAAAGACTGTGCTCTAATCCATTCACCCGTGCTCCATCACCTGTTCTTCCATCCACACTGGAACCCCTCTATGATGTTCTCTGCAATAGTGCACTTTAGTACTAAGTATTAATGTAACTACCTCATTCCATATATCTACATACTGCACACCTGTGTTACATCTTATATACCCTGGCTATACCTTGTACTTTTGCACTTTAAGAACAATCTCCATTTTACTGTATTCTATTACATCTTTATATATTATGTTTGATTTGTCTTGTTTTATATATTTGATTTTATTTATTCTTTATCTATTTTTCTCTTATCTACGCTTGACATTGTATCAATCAGAACCTTTTTTGATGCCATCTGGAACCATAGTCTGTACTAAAGAACCTTTGAAGAACTTGCCTTTTTTAGGAGTATACATTGGAATGGTTTCAAAGCTATGAAAAGCAACTATGGTCTGTGGCATGGCTTAAATGAATTCAACTATTAATTAATTAATAACTGATCAAAATACAGGCATTACAGTTTCTGCAAAGATCATTTTTACAGCTGTTTGTCTCTAATATGAAACAATCCCACACGGACAGCATTTTGATTGCATTAGTTAACCTCATATGGAGCTCACCCAAACATAGCACTCAGTAGCACATGTGCATCTGAAATCCTTTCAGTGCTCTCTATTACCGATACCTATACTGTATTGAAGAGCCAGTATAAAGGGGCAAGTACAGATACGGTATCAATACCAGTGCAACACTAGTTAAATTGGTTCAGTACTTGAATGCTTTGCTGTTGATAACACCCAGGGCTGGCTCTCTTCTTTCACAAGCCCTCATCTTCCTAGCTGATGTACTGTAAAACTAGAGACTAACTAATAACAATGACTACCACAAGTTCTCTAAATTCTATAAATGTTTAACAGGCTAATCTGTGTATTCCTAATGAGTGGACGCTACTTTGGGATTTTAATAAGTTATAATTTAAACTAAATAACTTAAAACAGATAACCTTCTCAGCATTTTCGTCCATGGTCCATGGGTCATTCTAGCAGTGCAGCATTTGCTTGCTGACCCAGCTAACTTTAAACTTGATTTATTAAAACCACTATGCTAATCCTCACACTGCTTATTTATGAGCTTTAGAATGATAATATCCCAAAAAAAAGTTTTACCGCTAAAAAGTTTCACCGCAGTTCTTGAAGTTATTGAGGGTTTCCAGTTAGCAAAACTTGTCTGACACACTTGTTGGCCACATCTGTGTGTTTGTTTTGGCCCAGTATACAGCTGGTCTTGGGTCCAGATCTGGCCCACACATTGTAGAGCAAGCAGAATTAATGGATGTGGCCCAAATCTGAATCAACTACACTGCTGGTCCAGGACATTCAAGCCAGAATTGGTCTACAAGCCGTATGAAGTTGTCCAGGATCGGGCCCTATTCTGGCCTGCACGTGTGACATCTGCCTGCTGGTCAACCAACACCCAAAATCGGCCCGAAGCTGCCTGCTATCTGGGTTATTAAGCTTTTTTGTAACCTGATTTTATTTTAAGCTGTTTCATTAAAGTAACGGTACTTCAGTACAGTTCAGCAACTTTGCCATTTCTGCGTTCAGCCATGTATTTACAGCATAACTGAGTCATCATATACTAATCACTCCCTGAATACTTCTAAAATGGCTTCTTGGCTTCTTGTCGTTAATAGATGCCCTCTGTTGACTTAAGTGGGGAAAAGTCTGAGGAAGTGAGGAGGCTAGCTGCATTCAAAGTTCTTTGAGGTCAGTCTGCTCCACAGCTCTGTAGGATGCTGCCATTCTTATGCAACCTCTTCCTTTTTTTCAGCGAGCCATCTGTGGGAACCAAGCTTGAATGCATAGCTCTCCGTGTAGCTCACTTTCTGGCCTTTCACGAAAGCTTGAAGGTATTTCGAACCCAATGAAATTCCACAAATTGCACATTAAACAGTCCAGGAAAAGAGGCAGTGACATCTAAATTACAGGAAACCGTTTCGTCAAACAGAAACTGAAGCCATTCTGTGGCCTTTACCACTCTTATCCATAATGTAATAACGGTCGGTGTGCAAGAGTTTAAGTGAGTTCTACCTCATTCCTGTGAAAGTGATTCATAGCCCCGGAGTTTCAGCTCCACCATATGGTCAAACACCTTGCTGTCCAGATGCCCCAAATTCCAGCTTTATTTCGCCCAGAGGAGGCATGTGGGAACACCTGGGGAAAACCTGGACCATCATCACAGTTTATTTCACCAAGTGTTTCACTTAGAAAGATGTTTGCGAGTGAAGTGTTACTTAACTTGCAGGGTTCTGAACATCCTTCCTTCTGGCGTCTTCAGACTTTGCTTGAACACGTCCACTTGTGTTTGGCCATAAAGTTATCTTAGTGGCTGTTTCCTGAGATTTCACAGATGCAGGAGTGTAACAATCCATTGAAACATCACAATACTGCAATGTAAAAATGTGGCAATGTACATGATGAAGGTGTGACGATGCATTACAGGGAATAGGCATTCAATAAGTAGTGCCCGGTCACTTGATTCCAATGATGCGCAAAATCCAAATGGCGTGCTGGAAGGGAAAGCAGAATGAATGAGACGGAGGCCTGTACTGTGCGAGTTTAGACAATATTACGAGAGAAAGGTATATACAGAAATCCCAGAATATGTTGGACTTGATCCTAATGTTATGAAGAGGAGCTATTTTTCAGCTGAATTGGAAGATTTTCCTGCTGTCGAAGCAGTGGAGCTTCTTTCTCCTCCAGATGTCCTTCTACTCAGGAAAACAAACGAAAGCATGCAAAAGCAGTGGTTGGGTCAAACTCGGTACCAATGTTCTCCACAATGACTGCCCTTTGGTTTTCTTTTATTGACCTGTAGATTAGCCTAGCCTTGTAGATTAGCCTTGTTTTGTTTGTTTGTTTGTTTAGGTTTTTTCCCCTTTTGGACTCTAACCTTCTACCAGATCATTGAGAAAACTGTAGCACTTACTGTAAACACTAACTTACTCTCTCTCAGTGAGCAATTAGCTCACTGTGCAATAGTCAGAGACTAACTTTAACTCATTTAATTTCCGGCCAAAGAGCCAATGAGTGCAAGTTATTCATTTTTAAAGGGATATTTATGAGGAGATTAGTTGTAAGATAATCCACTTCCATATGTTCAAGAAAACAATAGAAGGATACAGAGAGAATTGGACTGATGAGTGTGCAAGACCTGGCAGACCCCAGCCGACACCGATCTAAAAACATCCACAGGTGTTTCTGTCTGTCCTTCTACTGTGAGAAGACAGCTCAGTCCTGAAAGGATGCACTGCACCTCTCGACATTAATGTTACAGTTATTTACTTAACGTAGGTTTCAAATTTACCACCAGTGCCCACTCACACATGAACTTAATACCACAGTTACACTTTAGGATCTGCTGTATCTTTTAAGGATATGACATATGAGTAAGAGAAGTGAGATTTGTATTTTGCACAGTTCCTCTGAGGGTGCGCACTGGCTTTAATAGTTAGAAGTAACACTAAACAAGAGGCTGGTGAATAGGAAGCTGACCCCAAGCAAAGGTTTGGAAGCATTTTTGCCAGTGTTTCTCGGCCAGCTTCTTGCATTTTCCCCCTCTTGAATAACAACTTATAAAAGCTCCTTGTGGTTTCTCAGTATGCTCGATTTTAGCAACCATAAACAACAAAAACCATAGGAATTTTTAGACATTGTGATAGTGCTCCTTAATGTAGTGCTCACTTCCTGCCCTTCAGCTACCGTACATCTTCTGCAAAAGAACCTGTTAATAATGACATCTAATGTAACTGTTTACAAACAACTAGCACCAATCAACACTCCAACGTCTTTACATCATATGCCACGTGTCTCCAAAGCTCTACTCTCATTAATAGATTAAGCAACAACATGGTCAGATGCCATTTTTCCTCATTCAAAGTTTATGCAACGTATTGAATCCTGAACCCACTATTTCAAGATTCCATACCCAGTATTTTTCAAGCATTAGCATTGCTAAAAAACTATATGCAACTGACCTATTCATGGTCCTTACACAATGTTCCTACATCCTCTACAGGCAACACATTTGAATATGACATTTTTTACCAATTATTTGACAGCTGAGTTTAACATATTGAAGGCATATTGAACATATTTTCCCCAACATGTTATATCAATAAAAAAACAGTAACTGTGCATTAAAACGTGCAGAAGTGTGTTCTCTCTGCTTTAACTTAGGAAGTCAACAAAACATGTATTTTGACCAGGGGTGCCCAAACGTTTGCATATGACTGTAAATATCATTTAGAATTCATAAATCTAAATTTACACATTTTGAGAAAAACTGTTGCGCACTAAAAATTCTCATTAATCCGAACATTAATTCAAAATTTGAGATGGTTTAGAGTATATAATGTACTCAAGTATAATAGTAGGTATATTTATGCTTATTTTTAATAATGTTAACTGAATCAAATATACAGTAACTGTGCATTAAATTAATAACTTATTTTAACTTATTTAGAAAATCGACAAAACATAAATGCAATATTTTCATTCAGAATTTGTAACCCCAAATTGACAAATTTGGACAAAAACTGTCCACACTAAAATTTCTCATTATAGAATGTTCTATTGTAGTATGATTGTATAGAACAATTAGAATAAGAACTGAACTGTACCCTACAGCCTCCAAGTTTGACGTGCTGCACAGGGAACACGTTAGCCTAATGTGAAGTGGCCTTTTCCGGTAAATGGATTAATTCAATTTCCCCATATTAAAGTCACAGTAACAGAATTTATAGATCAACACTCTGCCAAAAAGTGTGATATGCTTCGTGTCTGGCCATTGCCTGGACCCTGGGCTGGGTGGAAATGCCAGCCTGCTTTTCCACGGTGCAATAAGAGTAATTGCCTAAACAGAATACATCCTCTGACTTCAACTGCAAAAAAGGGGTCACTTATGTAAGCTGTAATAGATTCTCTTTCATTTCTAAAGCTTTTGGACCGATATGATCTTACAGTAATGGGAGTGGTCAAGAGGGGGCACAGACAAGTCCCATGAAGTCATAATGCTCGTCTGAGGAATGACTAACTGGCCTGAATTCCTCAGCCGAAGCCAAGAGAGTTCAGCCTGTGCCAGTAATAATCCACTCACTGCCAACACTCCTCATAAGCTGACAGAACTTCAGAATAGCCTTTATGCAGGCACGGACCTCCATAAAACACACACACACACACACACTCACACTCACACTCTCTCTAACTGCCGGGAGCGATCAGGTCATCACAGTCTTCTCCTGGAATGTTAAATATGGAATGTGGAATGAGGGCTTTTTGGGCCTATATAGAAGATACGTTGCCACAAATTCACTAGCATTTCCATACATGCTGGACGCTGTGCCAGATCACTAACAAAACTGTAGAACTTGTAATGTAAACACTAGCTTACTCTCTCTCAGTGAGCACTCCACCAGATGGTCATGGCAACCTATCCCTAATAAAGAGCACATACACTATTGTGCAATAATCAGAGACCACCTTTAATTCGTTTTTCCAGCTAAACAACCAATCAGTGCAAGTTATTAGTTTTTAAATAGCTATTCCTGAGGAGATTAGCTGTAAGATACCCCACTTGCATACGCTCAAGAAAACAATTGAAAGATAAAGAGAAAATGGGACTACTAATGAGTGTGCAAGACCTGGCAGACCACCAACACTGTCAATACCAGATAAGCAGCACTTAAAGCTTTCACTGGAGAGACAATCAGGCTCCGCTCTCGCTTTTAAATGTGAAAATATCCACAGGTGTTTCTGTCCATCTGTGAGAAGATAACTCAGTGATATGGAATCTGAAAGGATGTGTAGCTGTGAAGAAGCTCCTCACTGAGAAACAGACAAAGACTATAAGCCTGTGTCTGAATGTTTTAAACCAAAAAAATGTACAAATTACTCCATTAAAAAGTGGAAAAAAAATATTATATTTCATGGAATTAAAGACTTAAATATAAATTGTCACTGTCCATTTTTGTTGATTCTTAATGTTATGCATCATTTGATTACATGACCTGCTATTTACACGGTGTCAAAATTTTGTGATGAATGGGCCAACAGAAATGGCCCAAAACTGATTGGAAAAAAGTCTGGTTCCATTCACTTACATTGAAATTAAGGGAGAGGGTTTTTGCCCTCTCCTGTAAAGTTGCCATTTTGCAGGTACTTGTTTTTCTTTGGACAGCGATGATATTTTGGGATATTTCCTAATGCTGAGAAGTGAAAAACGTTAAGATAATGGCTAGATATGAAATAAATGAAGGGTGGTCTCAGACTTTTGTTTGTGACTATACTATGTGACTATGAAGGCTTTTAGTGACATCTAAACTAAAGTAGATGGCTGGTGAATACTGGGTCAGGGAGCAGCTTTTATAAATGACGACCTCTTTCTACATGAAAGCACTTTTTATTGCGATTAACGTAACCTGACAGACTAGATCTATGTGTCTGCAACATTTTTGAGAGCTTTGGATCCCCATTGCCAGCGAACATCAACACAGTGAAGAACAAAGCCAGTCCATTCTGCCAACTGAGTGTGCATGTGCGTGATTGCGTTTGTGTGTATGTGTGTTGAGCTGGTGGACAAGAGAATATGGCACCGTCTCTTCCCTGCAAGCAAGTGGGCAGATTGTGCAAATATGATGTTGGCTCAGGAGGGAAAATATTCTCCTCACTTGAAATGTTTTCTGTTCAGGGCTCAGGCTGGGAGTGCAGCCAAGCTGCACAATTAGGCCACGCAGTTCCTCCCCATCTGGTGGGCTTAAAGCCAGTCCGTGAAGACCCCTACTCTGCGGCCCCTAACTTCAGTTGGGTCCCGTTTCCACAAGCCACCTAGACCTTCACATCAACTAAAGGTCTCTTAGCAGTCATAGCAGATAGAGAGCAGGCGTGAAAAAGCCCAGTGACTCCAGAGCAGCTGAATCTGCAGCTACAGAAAGTAAGGCAGTAGAGCACAAAGGAAAAAGCTGATTGCATTGCAAGGAGAGAAGTGTGCATCATGCTTTAAGATGAAAGTGTTATGGGCCCAAATGCATCACAGTGTCCAATGATCAAATACTAGGAAAAAGCACTCAAAAAAAGAACGGTTCTGGGCTTGGATGTCCAGTTCTAGCTATTACATTAGGGTTCTTTAAACTTTGTCTTCATATTTGAACAACTTGTTTAGAAAAATGTTCTTTCAGTAATCCATTAAAGGCTTCTTTATGGAAATAAAAGTGGGTTTTTGTGGCATCTCCCCAGAGGAACACTTTTTGACACCTTTATTTGAGTGTAAATTTGGACTAAAGTCTTAAGACTAAAGTAAAACAAATTGTTGTTGGGATAAAACCTAGTTTCTCTGTTTGGGTACTGTATTTATTTATGTACACTCTTAAAAATATGGTTCTTTAGTAAAGACAGTGGTTGTATAGAATCATGAACACTCTGCGCATTTTTCTTAGCATGGTAAAACTGTCATGTTCTGTACTACACACAACCATGTACAACACATTCACCATCAATATGAAAAGTAATTTCACCATACAAAGATCCATTTAAGCATGCAAATGGTTGGTTCATGGTTCTATATCGAACTAAAGATTGAGGTACTATATTACCAAAGATCCCTTGAAGAACCGTTTTGTTTAAGAATGTGAACTCCAGCCTTTACAATTTAGAATATTTTTAGAATAGACCAATAGAAATAGCCCAAAATTATTATTCATTAGATGCAGATGACAAGAAGTTAAACCATAAGGTTAGTAAGATCCAAATGTCTTACATCAGTGTGACTGAAAGGCTAAAAACTGGTGTTTGTGTTTGTGTTAAAATCAGAGAGGTCGACTGAGGTAGCGGTCAGGATTTGTAAACATCACAAGGGTTTCCAGTGGCTGTATGCTGCAACTACGATGGACTGGCAGCCTGTCCAGGGTGTTTCCTGCCTTCTACCCAATGAGTGCTGGAATAGGCTTCAGCAACCCCTGCAACCCAGAAGGATAAGCAGCTCAGAAGATGAATGAATGAATGTATGCTGCTGGGAAAGTACTTTGAGTACGTTACCGGTGAAAATGGACGATTATCATAATTGTACTTTTATCAGTGTAAGCTCTTTTTAAGGTGGAGAATGGCAGAAGGATGCACCACACTCTAATTTGTCTTATATTGTACTGGGTTAGTCTGGAATTCAACAGTGAGATGTCTGGCATCCATATCTCCCAAAGAAGCAGCATTTGGTTTATTCCACAGCTGCAGGCAAAACAACATTGGGAGAACTGAAAACTAAACTCTTGACGCAGCATTCCACTTACCTCTGCAGTCTGTGCAACGCTGCTACTTTCGATTTTCCATCATGGTTCCACTGAAAACATGTCAACACAGCATCACTTCAGATGCTTTCACACCACCATAGCAATACTAATTAAGAATACAGTATGTTTATGTTTAACCATCTGCTACACACAAGCTTTCCCAAACTTGGCAAGTCTACATTAACTCATTTCACCTTTCAACTTTCCATGTCCACCTGAGTTAAATGAGTTAAAGATACAGTGGCTCTATGTGGAACCAGACCTGGTGAGGAGGAGGAATGAGAAGGATCGATATGATTGACATTACGCTTTTGTCATGTCAATATTGACTTACATTAAAATAGGTTTTGCCCTCTCCTGTAAAGTTTTTTGGAGATACTTGTTTGTCATTGGGCAGCGATGATATATATCATGACAGATTCATATTCAGATATTGAATTCTAGCTTAGGTCAGGAGGCAAATCAGCTTCCATTAAAAATGAAAAACACTTGGAGATACGAAGTTTGGTTTTAAAGGCGGTGAAATGCAACCTGGCCACAATTCGTGGCATGGAATCTTAGTAAAACTCTTCCAGTTTGCTATTTAACTTAAAATAGAGGGTCATATATTATGCCATAGTCTTGAGTCATCGGATGGGAACCCTGTTAGGGTGAATTATGTGACTGATACACGCAATCCCCTCCTAAAAGAACCACTGTAATCAGTTATGTGACCAAAGACCTCAGTAATAACGATAGGAGCCATCTATGACACATGGTCAGAATGTCTGCTATTTCAGATAAACTTAACAGAAACAGATGTTCCAGTCCTGCCCCTCTACTAGAACGTGTAACACCCCAGGCAGGCTGACGAAGAATGCTCAGTATAGAATGCAGTCACTGAGTCTGAGGAACCTGGCCCCCAACGAAAGCTCCATTTGGATAATGGGAGAAGGTAAAGGGTGACTTCAAATAGAAGCGGTTTTACTGTAATGGAGCTAGTAACTACCCTCTTAGCGTGTTGCAGCATACATAAGTGAACTTCTCACTGCCAAAAGCTGCTCCATTATCTCCTCATTATCTCACCACAGTGCTATCACCTAGAGTGGCAGGGAAGGAAAGCCCACAACTATTAGGTTTAAAGGAAGGGATTTCATAGCCAGCTAAGGAAAGACAATGCATGCAAAGGAAAACCACAGACTTTGTGCTGTCTGTGAAGCATGAACAGTTATACAGCTATTGCTTTGTAGTGCCCTCTAGTGGTGAAGAGTGATAGATACAATCACTTGAGTGAAAGAACTTAAGTGAGATCACTGAGTAAACCTCACTCACTCAAATAATGATTACAGATTCACTGTTCTTCAAGTTATGTGGAGTATTTCCCAAATTGCAATGTACTACCGATGTAATTACGCTGCTGAGAAAAAGGACCATTACAATCTTTAGGACTAAAACCTGATGGTTTTGCTTTCCCTTCTGAAAACTGGTCTGTGTTGGTTTATGCTGGTCTGGTGTTGGTTTAGCTGGTCACCCAAGCATGATCATGCTGGTTGACCAGCCTAGCAGCGTAAAAACACAATATACCCAGCCAGAAAGAAATGTTCCCACAGATTTGGCTTGTTGTAATAATGTTAAAGGGTCTTTTGGGGATGTTATCAGTGCCACAGATTACTGATCTTACATGGTGATGCTTTTTGTACCTTTAAGAAGATCATTCTAGGAGCAAAATTTGGATATGCTGGTTTTGGTGGTAAGCAGCTGATCAACTTCTATTGCCCTTGGCCAGTATACCAGCATCCAAAACATGACATTTGCCGGTTTTGCTGGTGATCTATGCTAGTTTTTCTGGCAGGGTTTCCAATGGATATCGGCTTAATGGTTACCATTAGGGACCACTAGATTCCAGTTGGACTCCTTCAGATCCCTTTACTTAAAATGCATCAAATGCATCTGGGGTCAGTCATAGGTCACCCGTTAAACTACGAGAATCTAAAAATACCATTGCTGGCTACTGCTAACCACCAGTAGTCAACAAAAACTTTCAGTGTGTATTATTTTTTCAGCAGGCCAGAGGGATTCCCACTTCATGAAGAAGTGTTTGAAAGCTGCTCACATCTGAGGAAAATTTACCCATGTTGCAGTTTTGCAGCACAGTGGACTGTCTACTGTTCCTTAAAGGTCTGTTCCCAACACTTTTCTTATATTCTGTTGTGTTCCCGGAATGTCCACTTGTAGCATGTGGTTTTCTTAATAATAAAAATGGGCATTGGTCATTTTTCATTCCCCTTTCCAGCCTCCCGTTCTACCTGGGAATTATTGAACAGTCAGATTTTGTTACTGTGCCTTTAAGATTGTTATATGTAAATTAGATCTGTTCTGGTTGGTTGCCATGTATTTAGAAACTCCAGCAGCACTGCTGCGTCTGGTCCAGTCATAGTAACGCAACACACACTAACACACCACCAGCATGCCAGTGTCACTGCAGTGCTGAGACTGATCCACCACCCAAATAATACCTGCTCTGTGGTGGTCCTGTTCGGGGGTCCTAACCATTGAGGAACAAGGTGAAAGGGGGCTAAAAAGTATAAAGAGAAACAGATGGACTACAGCCTGTAATTATAGGATAACAAAGTGGATCTACATGTTCATTGGAGCTGGTATAATGGAGAATGAGTGTAGAAACAAGGAGGTGGTTTTACTGTTATGGCTGATCGGTGCATATAAATGAGCCGGCTCTTGTGACATCATAAAAACAAAGAATTCAAACCCAGCTGTTTCTGCTGCACAGCTTCCGTATGTGAACTTGATGGACTAACTAGTGAATGTTTACATAAAAGTGTTGGCATAAAGGTTTTTTATTTAAAAAAGGGGCATTTGTTTTCCATAATATGAGCCCTTTAACACAAAACTTAGGATGGCCAGAAATACAGTGCTATCTAATCTATAATGGAACAGCACCAAGCTTTGTCAGAACAAGTCAACAGGTTTGGCACAGTGTCTTTAAATCCAGTTCGAACTGTTTATTTCTGGAATGTGGTATAATCACTGTCAGTGATGTAGAAACTTGTTTCCAGATGACTGACTAACAACCATCTATTCTCTCCTTCAGGCTTTGGATAAAGTTGTCTCTGTTGTCTAACCACTACTCACGTGCTCTGTATTTCTTCAGAATTTACCTGATAGCATCAGCTTACATGCTGCTTGAATTCAAATGGGTTTTTTCATACTGAAACCCACAGTGTCCAGTAGGAGGAGACACAAGATCCTAGATGTGAAACCTACTGTATGTAGTATAATAGACATGCAGGCCTTTACAAGATCAGCCAAGACATGTCTGGTGTCTGAAGTTTGCTTCTTTAGTTGAGCAGTGGAGCAGTGAGTCTAGCCTCAGTTCCAAATGGAGTGACAGTATGTAAATGCTAATAAAAGCAGAAAGCAGTCATTAGTACATTTTGATTGACCTGTATTAAACTAAAACAGTACTTGAATAATCCTATGAGGGCCAAAGACACAAAATGATCCAGTTTTAAATTTCTTTGTCATTCCTGGGAAAGGGGTAACAGGTCTGGACTGCAGGCAGGCCAGTCTAACACCAGCACTCTCTAATTGCACAGCAGTGCTACAGTGTATTGTTGTTGTAGCATGTGCTGAATGTGGTTTGGCTTTCTCTTGTTAAAATAAATATGAAATATGGATAAATATGGAGTAAAAATGAAAACGAATTTGAAAAAGACTAGAAGGCTGCAGGGGACAGCATGTGTTGATCCTAAATATGTATATACCTTTCCACATCAATGCCAAATCTGGCCCACATTCCCCATTTTCATCTGGCCCACCCGCCTCACGAACTGACAGCACTTGGGCAGACTAATCCTGGTTGCAAAGTGTGGACCCCATATGTAGCAGAATAGGGCTTCTCGTAAGCTAAAAGTAGGCAACTGTATCTCTGTATTGGAACATGTGGGACATATGAATTTTTATATATTGGCTCACACGCAGTTTGGCACTAGCGAGCCAGAAGTGGGCCAGATCTGTTTTGGGACAGGTGGGCCAAATGCATGTTTTAAACAAGTGGGCCACCTTTGGCTCACATGCAGACTGCCAGTGCCTATAGTGGGCCAGCAGTTAGCCAAATGTGGCCCACGTCTGCACGCTATCTGGGATGGTGCCCCACCCCTGCTATTGTGACTAAAATGTCCCCCGCATCATGATAGATGCTGGCTTTTGATCTTTACGCTGGCAACAATCTAGATGGTTATTTTTTTCTGTAGCCCAGAGAACACAGCATTCATTTTTCCGTAAACAGTCTGAAAGGTTGACTCATCAGGCTACAGCACGTGCTACACCAGACCGTGCATTCACAGTGAGCTGAACCAGAGAAGAAGCAGACGCTGACATATGACTTTCACTGTGCATAGTCTTATCCTGCTTTTGTGGGTGCAATTATGAACAATATTCATATGTGCAGTCATATTTTAGCTTTAAGTGCCATCTTGTGGGGAGGCTGATATCATCCACCAGAGAGGGTGAAATGCCTAACCTCCTTGCTAACACTGAGAAATGTTGTTCTTAAACTGTTGAATTATTCACTGATGCATTTTTGGTAGAGTGGCCATCCTCTACACGTCCTTGCTCATAGGACCCATCTTTTAATTCCTGGATTGTTCTTTTATACCAAAGTATCATTATGGGACCTGTGTAAGATGTTTTAGTGAATATTTCAGTGTTCATACTCTTAAATTGGCCCTGCCCCAGCTTTCCTGAAGCGTTGCAGAAAGTTTCAGAGGGGTTTTTTTTTGTGAAAAGGAAAAAAGAATTAAACATTTATACTGATATTTTTCAAACACAGGTCAAAGTGGATTTACACATTCTTATTTGCATTTCAAAGTCTATGACAACTATGTGTTTGGAACTGAGGCACAGACATACACGTCCATCACTTTTTCCCTTCATTAACTACCAAACCAGTCTTGGCCATTCATTTATGACCTTTTCGGTGAACTCCAATTCTCCTCTTCTTTCTCCATTTCCTCTCTTAAAAATGTTTTGCATAACATTTTTCTAATTCATGCCCAAACCGTCCCAAATAGGACTGGCGCCAGAACTAACACATGAGCAGCGCATCCAGAAACCACACAGAGGCGGGGGGGTGTGTGCACACCAACATCAACAGGATAGCTACAATCATGACACATCACCAAAAGTCTGCTCCTTAGGGCACCCGTATAAAGCAACTGAAGATAAGTGTTCTCTTTGCCATAAGTGAGCTGCATAAAGTATTTTTGCAGGAAAGTTTTAAGTGGGGAAAAAATCTATAACTGTAAACTGTTTGTAGGAAGAATTTTAGACCCTTTAGTTTAAGTCAGCACTTCAGTTTTTGAAGATAATGCATTTTAAATGTATCACTAAAAATTTACCTTGAGGAATCTGATTTGAGAGAATTACTAAAGATGTGAGTACAGGTCCTAAAAGTGGTACTTATCAAATGTGCGATTGTCACGGATATTATATACAATACACGCTGACTGAGCACTTTATTAAGTATATCTTTATTAGATATATCTACTTTGCATCTACACTGATTGTCAATTTTATCAGCTCCACTTACAATATAGGAGCACTTCCACAATTAGAGACTGTAGTCCATCTCTACAGTCCATCCTCTGTGTATTTTGTTATCCCCCTTTAAACCTGTTCTTTAATTGCAAGGACCTCCACAGGACCACCATGGAGCAGGTATTATATGGGTGGTGGGTCATTCTCAGCACTGCAGTGACACTGACATGGTGGTGTGTTAGTGTGTGGTGTGCTGGTGTGAGTGGATCAGACCACCCACATAATACTTGCTCTGTGGTGGTCCTGTAGGGGTCCTGACCATTGAAGAGAAGGGTAACATAGTATGCAGATGTACATAATAAAGTGCTTAGTGAGTGTATATTGGACCTACATATTATTTCCAAATATGTGACATGAAACTTTTACAGTCTTACATTTAAAAAATATACATGAAGAAAAGGAAATGGCCAGAGATATGACTTCGTAATCAGTAATGCCACTCATGTTTTTATTTTTTTATAGCTCTAATAGGAAATGTTCAAGGAGAACAGATCAATAGTTTGACAAGTTACTGTCTGTGGCTGTCACTTGGTCTAAGGCATGGGCTTTTGTGACCTTTGTAACATTTCATGCATTTATGCTGGATTTTATTTGGTTTGCAAGGCACCAGAAACACAGCACTCATTGTCAGCTTTTTTCTCTTGCCATGTTGCACTGAAATAAATGCTGATACTGAGAATCATCATAGATAAGGGCTGTCTATCTGCTGCTCCATCATCCATGAGCCTTTGATCCTGACCCAATTTACCGTATACCCAACCTACTCACATTCAGAATGTGCCTTCAGTGTCATGGTGTCACATTCATTACCATAACAGCAGCAGAAGCAAAAAACTGATGGTGATGTATATCAGCTGTGGGTGGTTTTTGTGCACATGCCTCCCATGCTGCCACAAAAACCACCAGCCCTCCAGAGCCCTAGAC
Source organism: Semaprochilodus insignis (assembly GCA_034552555.1). Lineage (NCBI taxonomy): Eukaryota > Metazoa > Chordata > Actinopteri > Characiformes > Prochilodontidae > Semaprochilodus > Semaprochilodus insignis. The sequence goes on along the minus strand of CM067483.1, from coordinate 27,507,173 downwards.
AGTAGAGTGAAAGTGTTACAGTAAATAGTGGGTGGGCAATTTTAGCCCCTCAAAACTAATGCGTCTGTGTGGATGGATATCCAGAGGAAATCTGTGGGTCGATATTGAAGTATCGGTCCTTTAGATTATGCATTTCTTCGTAAGAATTGATGCTTACATTAAAAATGACTCATACTAAGTGTTTACTTTAAAGGGCCCATTGCATGGAAAAACGATTTTCTCTCTATTTTCTCAGCGGCAGCTTCTCCATTGCTGTCGCGTTCAATAATACTGCATTCACTTAAAAAGATGTTTCCTGTGTCGTCTTCTTCTATGCTGACATCAAACTTAATCTCACTGAATGGCCAGTCTGTGTGGCAGTATGTATACTGCATAATGCAGGTATATTATGCATATTATGCAGATATTTGATGTCCATTTACTACTTACAAAGACTTCTACATATAGAAGACAGATAAGTCACTTACTAATACATGAATAATCATAGAAAAGAAATAAATGTTTTTTGTAAAAGGACATGATGTACATTTTTATATCTGCATATATACTTGCATTTATATCAATGTACATTTTATTTGTTAAATATAATTAGTGTTATCAAAGCTTTTAATTAACTAATTCAGTTATTAAAACTGTGCTGGTCTGGTGGCAGCATTTAACTTACTGGTTGTGCCGCATGACTTTTCAGACTAATTTCAGAATAATTAGGCATCTACGCCCGTAGAAACCTTTTACCCTGAACTTAAGTTTATACTTACACTTTTACAATTACATAAACATTATTATTATAATAAGGTTATGGTTATTAATAAGGTTTTTGGTTGTGCAGTGTGACCTTTGAAGAACAACTTGCTGACAAACATTTTTAGTAAGTTGTTTACTTTTACATATTCCTTATTTTGCAGCTTTTGCAAGGTTTCAAACATAAAATTATGCCAAACTATATTATTTAGAATTTTATTTATCAAAGATAGCTTACTTATTCAGTATATATGATTGGACTCTTGCACCACTTGATATTTTCAGGTCTTTGGTAGCAAAATAAACTAAAAATGAATTTTATATTGCATTGGATGCACAGAAAACAGTTTCATATAAAATATGCATTGTTGAATAATTTGATATGTCATGTATTTATTCAATTACATTTCTGAAAAAATAGGACAGACCAGCATGCATTTTATGAAGGTTTATTCTGGTTTGATTCTGGCTTACCTGTTGCCCCAGCATGGTCGTGATGGTTGAAAAGCATACCAGCATCAAAAACAACATATCCCTGCTGTCAGACAAAAACCTAGTATCTCCATGTTTTCGAGTTTTTCAGTTTTTGACATAATTTAAAAATGCATGGACTAAAACAATGGTCCATTACTAAACCATCTGGTTCCACTGACCTACAATATTAAAAGTAAAATAGGTTTCCTATATATATTGTTTATTTATAGAGCACCTTTCATACCATTGGCAGTAATGGGAAGGAATACTACTACTACTACTACATACACACACACACATATACACATATACATATATCTATATATACACATACACATATAAATACACATAAACACACATTCAAATACATATACATACACACACACACACATACACACATACACTTAAATACCATGTTAATGTAGTTTTAACTAATCGCTGAGTTAAAGAGTTTTTAAATGTTTCTTTAACATGAGCACAGAGCTCGACTGTCTAATAGAAGCTGGAATTGAGTTCCACAGTTTAGAAGCATAGTAACTGAAAGAGGTCTCTTCATGTTTCCTATATTTTACAGTAGGTATTTGCAGAAGGCCAACATCTGTAGATCTAAGATCATGAGCTGGAACATAAACAGAGAGACATGTTGTGATGTAAGCAGGTGCTAGATTATTTAGAGCCTTATAGACCAGCAGCAGAAGTCTATTCTAATAGATACAGGTAGCCAGTGCAGCTCTTTCAGAACAGGAGTGATATGAGCTCTCTTTTTAGTTTTTGTTAGGATCCGAGATGCTGCATTCTGTACGAGTTGCAGGGGATAGACGGTTTTCTCAGGAAGCCCAGTAAGAAGGGCGTTACAGTAATCAATTCTGCTTGTAACAAACGCATGAACAAGTTTTTCTGCATCACTCTGAGACAAAAAAGCTTTTAGCTTTTAACTTTAGCAATATTTCTTACATGATAAAAAGTTGACATGCGGGATAAAACTGAGCTCAGAGTCTAAGATCACACCCAGGTTTCATACTTCAGGTTTTATATTAGTAGCTAAAGGACCGAGTTTGTTGTAAAGCATTGTTCTCTGAGTCAATATTTCAATTTTTTCCTCATTTAGTTGTAGAAAATTCCGTGACATCCACTGAGAAATATGTGACACGCAGCTTCTAAGTCTTTCTACCGAGTCTAGATTATCCAAAGGAATGGAGATGTATAACTGTGTGTCATCAGCATTGCTATGAAAGTTAACGTCATGTTTCCTAATGACATCACCCAGAGGTAACATGTACAAAGAGAAAAGCAGAGGCCCTAAAATGGACCCCTGTGGTTCTCCACAAGAAATACTAAATTTTTTTGATGAGTGATTTCCCAGTGAAACCAGGAACAGTCTGTTTGTTAAATATGATATAAACCATTCTAAAACTGTGCCAGAGAGGCCGACCCAGTGTTCAAGATGGTGGATTGGAATCTTGTGATCCACAGTATTAAAAGCTGCACTAAGGTCCAATAAGACCAGAACAGAAGGATTCTGTACATCGGCGCTGAGCCTAAGGTCATTGACAACACAAGCTGATGCTGTCTCAGTACTATGGTTAGAATGAAAACCTGACTGAAACTTCTCATATAACTTGTGGGATTTTAGATAAGCATTTAATTGCTTGATGTCACGCCTCCAGGGTCTCCCGGCTCCCTTGCTCTCCCGGACTCCCTCGCTCTCCCGGACCTCCCAGGGGGCTTCGCTCGATGATGTCACACGCACATGTCCCCAACCGTCCAATCACATCCGTTCGACGTCACCTGAGTTCTAGGCCTCCAGCTGTCATTGATTACGCTTCCCTTTATAAGCCCCTCCATGCCGCTACCTTATTGCGAGGTTTTGCCCAAAACTCTGTTTAAGCAATTCTGAGCGTTCTTTCTGGTTTTCTACTTATTGTTATCGACCCTTTTTGCCTTTTGACCTACTGTCTTCGATCTTCCCCTTTGGTTCGTGTTCGCTGTGTTCATTCTGGTTTCGACCCTTCTGCCTCATTCTCGTTTCCACCTCTAGCTTGCCCCCTTCGGCCTTGTTTACTCTGCTGCCTGCTTCTTCCGGTTCTGACCCCTGCCTGACTCTGACCCTGATCTTGTCTATCCCTGTATGTTGCCCGGTGTTTTGCTGTTTGTACTGACTGTCCGATTGTTAAATAAAACCAGCTTGCTGTTTAGCTCAGCGCACATCGGTCTGAGTTCTTTGTTTCTGATACTTGAAAACTTTTCTAAGACTTTACTGAAGAACAGAAGGTTGAAAATTGGTCTAAAATTATTTAGAACAGTTGGATCCATGTTACTCTTCTTTAGTAGAGGCTTCACCAAGGCAGTCTGGAGAAACACCTGTAGACAGATAACTGTTGACAATGGTTAAGACATCATTCTGAACACAGCCAGGCACCATCTTAAAGAATGAAGTAGGAACAGGATCATGATAACTTGTGGATGAACCTAATGTGTTTATAATAGCTGTAAGATCCTGATAACTGATAATAGAGAAAGGTGTCATTACTGACGTAGGTGGCTTGTCAGGAAGGTTAATTTGAACTTGCTCCGGCTTGCTGAGCTATGCTCTGTCTTGTCAGTGCTATTTTGAAATATGAATGGCAAACTCTTCGCAGGTTTCCGAAGACAAGTCCCCATAAGACCCGTTAGCAGAAATATTAATTAATTAGTCAGTCTATGGTGGAGAAGAGGACTTTGGTATTATCTTTGTGTTTGTTAATTACACCAGAGAGGTATGACTGTCTGGATATGTTCATGGCATTATTGTAGGTGGAGATCTGCTCTCTGAGAATATCATAGCGGACCTGCAGTTTTGCTTTCCTCCATAAGCTCTCCGAATTACGACAAATTATCTTAAGATGGCATATTTCCTCATTTATCTATGGACTTTTCCAAATATGTGAGTTTTTCTTCCATTTTCCCGGCGTGACACTGTCAAGAGCTTCATTTAAACTAGAGTTTACATCAGAGGCCTGATCACTACATGACATGTTATAAATATATATATATATATATATTTTTATAGTCACTTCATTAGGTACACCTCATATTGTCTGCATTTATTTGTCCATTTTATCAGCTCAACTGACCATATAACGACACTTTTTATAGTTCTACAATTACAGACTGTAGTCCATCTGTTCCTTTGCATACTTTTTGTCCCCCTTGCACCATGAGATTTCTTAAGCACATTTCACGTTTTATGGTGTTGCTTGGTCATAATTTGAAGAGGAACGCGTGAAGTGTGTGGGCGGAAGATACCATTTACCCAAACAGGAGGAGGTAAGCATCCTGAGTGCTGCAGGAACTTCACGGCCAAATTGCCATTTTACGTCCGGAGTGGAATGTTGATATAGCTAGAAAGAAAGAAGTCATTCATTTTTTGGGAGTTTTGGGATTGATAAATCCAGCCCCCTTTTATACAGTCCCCCCGTTTATGTAATTTTACGTGATATATAAACGGCTTGGGACTGGTTTAAAACGTAGCAGCGGGTCAGTGGATACACAGCGTGCTACTGGCCCTTCAAAACACGATGTGGTCCACGCTGGTTAGCGTTACTGCCCTGCTCATGTGCATCTACAAGTATCTCGGTGCCCAGTTGCTCATATACTCAGCTTTCGCTATGAGCCTCCTGCTGTTGGCCCAGGCACTGAGCCCGAGGGGAAGGGGCATGTGTGCGGGATTTGAGAGGGCAGTGTTAATAACAGGCTGCGACAGTGGCTTTGGCTACCAGCTTGCCAAGATACTAGACAGCATGGGATTCCACGTGTTTGCGGGGTGCTTATGCTCTGATGGTCATGGAGCTCAAACGCTGGCCAAAGAGGGATCTCCGCGTTTAAGAGTGCTCCAGCTGGATGTAACCAAGGATGAAGATGTGAAGTTGGCTAAGGCCTTTGTGAAAGCAAACCTACCAGAGAAAGGTAATGCTCACTCACTGAACTTTATTTGCTTCCATCTATTCACTGGTTGAGACTTTCTGTGATTGATCTAATTTTCTTCTCATTTCTGGATTCTCTTGTGACCCTGTCTTCCAGGCCTTTGGGCTGTTGTAAACAATGCCGGCATCAGTGACTGGGGGGAGACTGAGTGGAATTCAATTGAAGACTACCAGAAAATGGCAGACATCAATTTATTTGGCCCTATCCGGACGTCAATTGCATTTCTACCTCTTGTACGAGCATCCAAAGGTCAGTGTGACAGAAACTGGAACACTGCCATTGTCATTATGCACTAATGCATCATGCATGTGTGTCATGTAGTCCATTGTTTCCCTACACTGGCCCTGGAAGCCCACCGTCCAGCATCATGTAGTGTATTCCCAGCTCCCAGCATAAATGATCAAATGAATGAGCTCATTAACAGTGTGTTATTGAGTTAAACTGGGTGTGTTAAGGCAGTGTGCAGGACGGTGGGTCAGGACCAGGGCTGAGATGCAGGCTACATTGAGGTTTTGCATCCCGCACTACTCTGTTTATCAATTTCAATATATCTTCATTTTTAGGACGTATGGTATTTGTGTCGAGCATCTTTGCCTTCTTTCATTGTTTAAACATGGGAGCATACAGTATATCCAAAAGAGGCCTGGAGGCCTTTGCTGACTGCCTCAGGGTTGAGTTGTCCGGCTTTGACGTGAAGGTAAACGTTACGCAGCTCATAATTTAACACCTTCTCTGCACACTGCAATGCTCGATAACTTTAACTCGTAGTCTTTGTCTGTATGTTGATTTGAACAGAGCCTGGATGACTATACCGCATGTTTCTCTCTATTTTCAGGTCAGCATTATTCAGCCAGGAAACTTTGGACCGGCCACAAACATCAGAAGTAAGAAGACCACCCAAGAAATATGGGATAAATTGAATGATGAACAAAAAGCAATTTTCAACAGAAGCTACATTGAGATGGCAAACATGTATGTCCAGTCATCCTGCAGTGCAGGGTCTAAAGATTGCCATGTTGTCATCGACGCTATGGTGCACGCTCTTACTGCTCCTAATCCAAAAACCCGCTACCTTCTTGTCTCCTCCATGGAGAGGATCTTTTTTTCTCTGTTTCCTTATTTGCCCACGTTTGTCAAAGATGCAGTGTTCAGTCTTTCCCCAATTTACCACGAGCGTACGGTGATGCTTTATTCATGAAATTTCATATTGGATATCTGATGCGCCATTGCATTGTAAATGTCCACTTTGTAAGTGGACTGAATTTCCTTTTCGTGGCCATTGGTAAAGTGGTTTGCAAGTTGTTTGCAAGCTGTTTGTCACTGTGACTTATGGTTGGCTGTATTGCCTATTGTAACACATAATTGCAGTGGCACCTCAGCTGTCCATGGGGTACAATACTTTAGTACATGTAGTAGATCATCGGAATGATCTTTTGATTGAAGTTGTTGGTGGTCATTTTGACCATGGTCACATTTCTTCAAACTGGCAACTGGAAATTGTAAATAAAAATGTAGGTATATTAAATGTGTCCAGAATAATGAACAAAGCTGTAAAGGATTATGAAATGACTAAAAAGCTGTTTAGCCTCAAAAATAACCATATTTTCATCATATTTCAAAAGTGAAGGTCAAGGCAGGCAAAACATAAAACTAAATGCACTGACTATATTATCAATTTGTGTGTGTTTTTTTTTTTTTTTTTTTTTTTTTGTGGTTTAAATGATTATTTTCTAGAAATTTAGGTTCAGGCCTGTGGGGGAGACCCAGAATGTTCACCTTTTCTGAGTCAAAGCTTGGGCCCTGAATGTACTGTGCCAGCCTGCCAGTAAATTGTGATTGTTATGTCACGTGGATGTTTGGCTTGTGATTGGTTTAGCTCAGTGTTTCTCAACCCTGGTCCTGGAAGACACCCTGCCCTGCCCATTTTAGAAGGTTCCTTGCTTTAACTAGCCCATGCAACCCCCGGGGCTTTTTAAAGATCTGATAAATTGAATCTGGTGTGCTGGAAGCAGGGGAAGCACAATAATGTGCAGGGCAGGGTGCCTTCAGAGCAGTGTTTCTCAGACCAAGAGAAACACTGGTCTGACTTACCCACAGGCAGTTCACACCGTCAAATTGCCGCTTGAGTGTTTTTTTTTTTGTTTTTGTTTTTTTTTTTGTTTTTTATTTTTTTTATTTTTTGTTCTTCATCATTTTTAAGAAACTGCGACACTTGCGATTTAAAAACAAGTAGTCTTTTTGCCCTACAGTATATCATTTGCTGCTTGTTCACTGAACTCTTGAAAAACTGCATAATGTCTAAATATCTCATTTGGCAATTAAATCTGCATTGTATAAGTTATGTTGTACATAATATATCCAAAACCTACTATGGTAAGTAAATCCAGGCTTTAGCGTAGATATAAAGATGAGCAGTCATGAGCTTTTGCGCAAGGCCAAATGAAGAACAAACTGCAGAAGGACATTTTATCACAGCCCCAGATTTGAACAAAGCATCCTCTTTGCTAAACTGATACTTCTCCTTTTGAGCAGCCACCTTCAGATTGGCCATGTACATGTAGGCCCATATTTGTAGCAGACCTGCTCATGTAGTATGCAGCTCTAGAGGTGGACAGTATGTCTATTTCATTGTGGTCATAATGAATTTTGTTAACATGAAAAATTATGCTTTTCAGATGTAGAAATACTAATGTATTGTGTCCACATGTCAAAATATAGTGCATCTCGAAAAATGTCTTGCCCACCCGTGTGCAGCACTGCCTATTGTATGTTATATAGCGCACCCTACCCATTCATTGTGATAACCGTTGACAGTTTACTGATTATGACACAATTATTTGTTTTGAGTGAGCTGGTGTTCGTGCGTATGCCGCTGCGAAACTGTGTGGTTAAGCTTGTCGCATTCACAAGCTGCAATAAACTGATTTCATCTGAACAGGTGCCCCAGTGTATATTGATCTAGTACAAGGAAGTGTTTGTGTTTTCGCTATGCAAATGTTATGTATGAATCCCTGGTAGGTAATGTTTCCCTGTTAGTATGTTTCCTAGATACACAGATACATGGTAGATAGACAAACGGATGCTTTGTGAAAAGGGATATGTGAAACACTTGGGGCATTCTGGGACAAAATGTGCTTGGTTATCAGCGTGCTTGCAGAAAAATAGTCTATAGATATGGCACACTGATATGCACCAAACTAGTCCACAGATGTGCTGCGAAACCACGGAAATTCATATCTATGGTTTCTGCGCGTGCACTCTTTGGTACTCTTATCAGCCCCAGTCGAAGAGCCAAGTGTCACACTATCTTTCTATCTATAACCATTATACTTTTGAAGAAGTTTGAACATCCCCATTAACTAATAGCCTGTTAAAGTGCTTGCTCAAATTCAGCTATAGTTAGAAGAGTGGTGCTTGTGAGAGATCTAGACCATTAAATAAAGGGGAAAAGAACGGTAACATGGATCCAACAGTGTTCAGTTATTCATTCTGGTTGTCTGTATTATTTTCTGAACTAAAATTCACAGAAAGCTGCTTTGTGAGAAGCTCAACTGTTTTGCCTTGTATATCCAACCTGAGTGTAACCATCTGAGTTATATCCTGTCTGTAAACACAGTAGAAGTCAGTAAAGTAGTGTTTTATCATAAGAACTTCAGCCCTTCTCGTCTCAGAGCAATGCAGAGAAACGACTTCATGCATCTTAGGATCTTGTAGGATATATTTTAAAGTTCTCTTATCAGTTTTTAAAGCCGTAAATGGTCTCAAAGCACCTGCATGCCTCATTAAATGCATGTTTGTGTACATTCAAGCATGCTATCTTAACATCTACAGATACAGGCCTTCTGCAAATACCTTCTTTAAATTACAGAAAACATGATCTCATTCGGCTAAAATCATAACTGAGGAACTCAGGTCCAACTGCTAATAGGCTGTTGCACTTGTAGCACTGTTCCACCAATGTGGAACGGGTTCTGTTCTGGTTCGTGCACCTAATTTTGAACTGTTCAGTGCAATTCCACTCAGCTGAAAAAATTCTTCTACGTCTTCTTATCACCAGTAGATGATGCGTGTTTGCTTTTCGGATAAAAACAAACAAACATCAAACAAACAAACGCTCACAGGTAATCTATACGCGCCGCCATTTAGTTTGTACTGTTTACTACCACTGTCTAAGGGCCTTTGTTGACGTTAATGTCATATCCTTTGATGTTCCTTGGTCCCAGTAAAAACTGGTGCGAATGCAGGCTGGTTTTCTGAATAGCACCAAGGTTCTACAAAGACCTGAACAGAACCAGTTAAAGAAACAGGGTTCTTTTGGTCGAAAAGGGTAAGGGTGTCGCTTTTAAGAAAAATTATGTGAATGAAAAATATCTCTTTGACATATATATTAACTGTCTTCATCTCTTGTCAGACAAACAGTAGATCTACTGTAAGTGTGGGATGTAAATGAACACTATCACTCTTACAGGACTAAGTTAATTTCTTCTATTATTGTTCAACCATATCACCACAAGTATGAAAGGTGCTCTCTACGTAAAGTATTATACAAGTAAGTAAAGTCTGTTTGGCATGTTTCATCAGATGGCAAAACTCTTTGTAACGGCTCTTGGACGCATGCAAATCGTTAATGCAAATACTACATGAATGTGGTGGTTGTTTGTAAAATCTGTTTATGAGATATGTTAATGAAACACAATTCGGAATAAAAACACTTGCATCAACCAAATGTAGTAATCCATTTATTCCAAAAACAGCAAAGTATCCACACACTGAGTAAGAGTGCTGCAGCACGTATATGCATGCACCAAAAAAGTATTCAGCTAACCAGCACTGCTGATATGGCATGGAGTAGGCAATCATCATTCTGCAACATCTGAAAATCTGATCTTTATAAATAAACAGCTACACAACAGCTTCTCTTTCAGTAAAATAAAATAAAATAACCTTACAACAGTAATTAAATGAAATATTTTATGAAAAACATTTCAAATAAATCAGTGACTGTAAAATATTCCAATCAGGAATCTCAACTGGAAGCTTTCCCTTTGTGTTTAAAAACTCCCAACACAAATGCATTATTGCTATGTACAGTGAATGCTTAACTGGCAGTAGGAACCAGCACCTCATCGTGACCTCTGGTACCAAATGCCAACCAATGGCAGAATGACAGCTCTACATTTAATGGCAAGTGAGAAAATGTTCATTCATCCCTTTTTGTAAAGCGCATTACATTGAAAATGAGGAGGGATTCTCATGATTGACTTCTCCAGCTTTGTGGGCTGGAATGTAGAGCTCTGAGGTTTGCTGGGAGGAGCGAGCCGAGGAGAAGTATCTCTTCCCTAAGCACCACAAGTCCTCCATAATCTTACAGAAATGATTCCTGAACTTCACTCCAATGAAGGCGTAGAGGATGGGGTTGAGGCAGCAGTGGAGGTAGGCCACACTCCTGGTTACAGACAGAACCAGCAGGATGTTCTGTTCTGCCTCGCAGTCCCTCTCTCCGAACAGATTTCCAGTGTGGACCAGGGTGAGGATGTTATAGGGGAGGTGGCAGAGGATGAACACGACGACCACTGCTAGAACCACGCGTACTGCCTTGTGCCTCTGGTAGTTCTGCGCACTGAGCAGAGTTAACACGATGCTGCAGTAGCAGAAGCCCATCACAAGCATGGGCACAAAGAAGCCCACAGTGACCTGTATGCTGGGCACCAGGACTTTCATCACATTTGCTGTTGTACCCGTCTCAAAGCTAAAGCCACATTCAGCTTCTATCGTTCCATCCAGGTCTTGCTCCTCATACCGATCGTAGTACAAGAACGTTGGAATTGATAACACAATGGCAAGTAGCCAGATTACTGAGCAAATGAGCCGACTGTATATCTGGGCTTTGGCGCGAATTCCGATGGATCGGCTTGCTTTAACGATGGCCACATAGCGGTCTCCACTGATGCAGGCCAGCAGGAGCATGCTGCTGTACAGGTTGATGCTGTAAGTTCCTGTGAGTAGTTTGCACGCCCAGCTGCCCATGCTCCAGCTGTACTGCTCATTATATATGATCAGCGGCAGGGCAATGACAAAGAGGAGATCTGCTAAAGCCACATTGACTAAGTAGACATCTGTCATGGTCTTAGCCTTTCTGTAGAAAGCGTACGTGACGAGGACCAGAATATTGCCCACTAGTCCAAGGGCACAAATTAAAGAGTAGACGGAGGTTTGTATTGCCATTTGTTTTTCATGGTTACTTTTCAAATCACACATTCCATCATCACAGCCCAATGAACAGTTGTCATCTGTATCATTATCATAATCCAAGTCTTGCAACATCCTATAAAGAAAGAAGAGTGAATGAAACATTAATGATGCTTATGCTATGCAATAAAAAAATATTATGCTTATGTTTCTTTGTCACTTGGTTTTAAGCTGCAATGGCATCTAAATTGGGCATGATTCCACTGTGTTAATCACGGAATTAAGCCGAATCAGTCTGAGTTGAGGAAAACAACGCAGAATTCACACTTGGATTCGTCACGTCTCTGTGGTCATTTAATTTCCTAGAAGATTATAGAAGACGTACCCCTTCACTGAATTTGATGGCTGTTTGCACTGCGGTGGCACAGTTTAATCAGATGACAGCTTTGCTTGGAAATCGTGAGTAAATGTAATTTCATAGAGCTGTACAGGGCAACATTTCCCAAAGCATAACTAATTATGAGATGCCAAAAAAATGTTCAGGATGATTCTTATTCTGCTATCTCTATGGTGGAATATTGCATCACATTACAGTTGAATTCAGGTCCAAAGGTGAGATGATTATACTTGATTTAAAAGTCACTGTGGAACTGTAGAAACTGATATCATCTCTTGGGTCAAGAAGTGCACCTTGAGCAACTTCACTTAAATTCCATTCGCCTAAAGAAAGGAAGTCCTGTAACTTCCATAACCTGCAGTGTGCACAGCACAGACGTCATCACTTTCCACACTCCCACGAGTATAATGGTTAAATCCTGAAAGCCACTTTTGACTACACCATGTGAACTGATGTTTTCTTCATGAACAGCTGATCATCAGAGATAATAGCACCAAAGTCCCAGCTACAAACATGAAAAGACTTTTGTATCCTCATTTCCTTCTCAGGCAAGCTAGGCTACGCAGTAGGTCTAAAACAGACAGGGGTTATAAGGGTGCTTCACCAGACCAATGATTCCCCCAGTCAAATTTCAGTAATTGCATAATTTTGGGGGACCAAATTCCATTATAACATTCCATTGCAGGCCGAAAGTTTTGGGTGCCCCTGGTCAAGATGCATGTTTTGTATTAACACATCCACTTCTGAACATTTCAAAATGCTGTTTATCTGGATGTTTGTCTGGATTTAATGTGTTCACATGCTATTAATATTTTTGTAGCACATAAAATAAAACATTAAATGTGGCCAGTGCAAAAGGTATGACACATTTTGTATTCAGCAAACAAACAGGAAATGGAGAGAATGTCAAATATAGGTTAGCTCTCTGTAGAGGGTGTGTTCACTTGTACGCACTTAGAAAATCAGCAAAACATTTTTTTCATTTGACCGGGGGTGTTTTGCCTGTATCTTTCCCATTGGCCATGCATGTAATCAATAAGAAGGTGTGCACCCTATTAATATCTGTAATTCTGTAATCCTAATAAAATAAAGAATTACATGCTTATGGAGGGGTAGAGCATGCATACAATTTAACTTTGTGTGAATAATCAGCTTGTAGAATTGCATAATTTAATAAGCTCACTGGACAAGAAATTTGTCACATTGCATGTTAAGGTGGTAGTCTCTTAGTCTCTTCAGTCTCCTGCAGATGGCACTGCACGAGGATGAGGCCACTATAAATACCTGTGGGGTGTGAGTGACGGGATTCATAGATTGAGAAGAGGTGGTACAGTGCAGTGAAGGTCTCGTTCCATGTGTGGAAAATGGCTCCAAAGCAGATGTTAATGATTGGCTAAAAGGAGTGATTGCATTTGGGTGTGTCAAAGGCCATAGTGTGAAGGACGTAGCTGAATGTGCAGGTATATGGAAACGTATGGTCATACGGGTCTACCAGCAGTGGCAAAAATCCCAGTCTACGTGAAATTCCCATCAGAATTGTGCCAGGGAAGGTATCCACTAAATCTGTCCCAACTGCAACAATGGGTAAACATTGATGTGGCCTACATCTAGAAACTTGTCCAGTACATGCCGAATCGAATCACAGCTGTTATTCATGTTTGTGGAGGTATTACATGCTATTAGGTGACTGCTTTTTTGTCAGGTGAGCTAATACAATTTTGATGTATTAGAACCAAAGCAAACAAATGGCACCAAAACCAACTGGTTCTGCAGGGTGTAGTATGATCTGAAATATAACAGTAGTGTGAAGGTCGCTGTGTTTTGGAGATATATTAGTAATTTTGACTTTGCAGGCAATCATTTGGCAATATGATGTTTTGGCAATGTACCTTCCAAAAGTATCTATTCCAAAGTAGTCTCTACACACCTAAGCTAAAGAGCTGGATAAGGTGTGTCTGGAGCTGGTTTCACTATTTCGCAGTTTTATGATATTGATACTAATACAATAGACTACAATGAGTGATTTAATCAACAGTACTGTGCAAAAGTCAGAGACCACCCTTCATTTATTTAATTTCCTGTCAAAATGGCCTTTAGGTTACGCTGTTTTTTCAGGAGATATTTCTGAGGAGATTAGATATAAGATATTCATGTTCAAAAATGATTAAAATATACAGAAATTCCTGACAACCCTGCGAGACCTGATAGGCCACCAAAACTGTGACCATCATAAAAACAGTGATTTCACAAACAGCTTTCATCTTTAAAAGAGAGGAGGAAGTCAGGCTCCACTCTTCCTTCAGTTGACATATTTGAATGTGTTTGGACTTACTCGGAACAAGAAATGGAGAACTTGCAACAAACTATCACAATTGAACTTTGGAAAAAAATAAATAAATAAAATAAATTATTAAAACAATAAAAACATGTACATAAATCTCCCAGAAAATAATTAAATTAAAGCTGTAATTACAGTAAAGGGTGGCCATAACGCTGAGGCTTCTGGGTAATTTTCTGTTAAATAAATAGAACTTGTATCTAATAGCCATTTTGACTGGAAATTAAATAAATGAAAGGTGGTCTCTTACTTTTGCACAGTACCCTATACAGTATGATAGCTGTGGAACATAAGTGAATGCATAAGTGAAAGTGGCACTGAGACTTATGTAATGTAAACATACATTGCAAAATGTTTCTGTGCACAGCAGTATGTGGTAAGTGGGTAACCTACATGTCTTTTTCCCAGGCCGGCACATTTACGTGCACTACTGAGATAAAGCGTGTAAACAATACACTGTGCAGGGTAGTGCATTAAGGCTGTTATTCACCCAACACAATTATTGTGCACAGTTTATTCAGACAGCAGAAAATTAATTTAAGCTTGTGTATAACTGATGCTTTCTTGCTCACCAGATGAGATTATTCAGACTATAATTTTTGCATGATGCCAACCAAGATGAGGGAGCACATGTTTTCAAGCAAACAGAACTTTTCAGAAATGTTAAATACTAAAAGCACCAACATTTCTGAAGGGAAGGCAGCTTAAACTGGGCAATAAACACTGAGTTAAAGGTGCAATAAGCGATTTTAATCCAATACAATTTTTGTTAAATTTAGTAAGTATCTCTTCACCGCACCCTAGCTGTCTGGTTTGTGTGTGCTCAGACCTGGCGCTGTAAATGGGAAAGAAACTGAGCCACACAACACTCTTCCAACCAACCAGTAACAGGGCATTTGTACTAGTGCAGCACAAGACACTGGGAAGGGGAGCTTTGCTCCATGCATTGTCAAGAAGGAGGGAAGGCTTAGAAACAGCCAAAATGAAGATTAGTAGAACATAGACTGAGAAAGATGTTCTCAGATCAGGATAAGCTGAAGAGCCATGTGAGGCATTTCAGTGGTGGGGAGGCAGAGACTGTATGTTTGACTGTATGGGGTTTCCAACCCACAACCTATGGGTAACCTACATTACATGTTGTGCCATTATTCATTCTAACATTATATCATGGTATATGTCAAAACAACGTTTATGAAGTTTTAATGGTCAGCCTTGGGAATGCATGTCTGTGACTTTGGGGGTGGAGGGGTGGGAGAGGAGGTAAAGCTTCAGAGGGAGAACTGAATGAAGGAATGCATTAGTTTTGCTGTTGAGTTCCAAATATCAACGATCACACTTCAGAATCATATACTGCCCCTTTAATTGTGGAAGCACCCAAAGTTTCAGTTTCTGAATGAAGTGGTGAAGTCTTTCACGCTACATCACTTTTCCAAAAGGGGCAGCAGCTCAGTGTAACCATTTGTCCGTTCTGCTGGGAGCAGTGAATTGGATCTTATTAAAGGCATTTAGCACGTTTGTTTTGCATCTTCTAAATCAGCTCAATTGAAAGCTCAGCTGTCAGCACCAGTGAAATTTCATCTCCTAAAATGAGGTGGGAAACTCTCTGTTCTCCTTTCTCATTTCCAAAGTGGAAAGGAGAACAGAGCTTTCCAAACTTTCCTATTTTGTGGGAAACACTATCCTACACAGTAACAACAGAATTTGTTGACACTTTAATGTCCAACTGAGGAACTGCTAGTTACTCTGGGACTAGTTCTGAGCTTGCGCACAGAAACTTACTACCTGCCTTTTGTTCTTGTAGAAGTCAGAGCAATAGGGAGTTAAGCAGTCTCTTCTGAATCAGTAGTTTGGACTGGCAGAGTAATAGCAATTAAAGATTAAATGAGCCTTAAAATACTATTCACAGAACAGACATGGCCACTTTTGTGCTCAATAGCCTGTGTTCAAAAGGACATTTTCACCATTTTCCAAAATCTATATGCATAATTGAATTATTAATACATAAACAACAGTCATTTAGAATGGACTGATGTGATTGGTTCCATCAGGTCGTAAATAAAATGGCTATATTTGCACTATAGACACCAGAACCCCTGGTTCCCATCACCACCACTGTAAAGAAATCTCTGTCAGTAAGTTTCTCTGCAGTGAATCATTTCACACCAGACCACTCTGTAAAACATTGTTTGCATCCCATCCACTGAATTATGCGGAATTTTAAGGCTATCCATATAGAACTGGTCAATATGATAACATTTATCATTGTCATGATAAATGACTTCACAATATGTCACAATATGGACATCATCAGTTCTTAAAATGCTGACTGGCTGCATATTTCATTACAAATAGAGTGTAATTAAAAGGCTGGGGAAAAAAATTATACAGCATATTATCACAATAGTTTACATTGCAGTAAGGTAATAAATCACAATATACTGCAATTATAGTATGTTGTTACAGTACTCAGCATATTGCATAAAATTGTAAAATTGTACTGTGACTTAATTAATATGATAACATCATATCATGGGGTCCTCGGTGATTCTCACCCCTGTTATATAATGCTGTTTAACTGGAATAATTACAGTGGGGGTGTGAAATATAAATACATTGGCGGTATTTGTAAATATGGCACTTCTGGCTTTTTAGTTAATTCCAACCAATCAAATGTCAGAAAAAATTAATAATTGTATCATGAAAAGTTCTTGTGATAAGTATATTTTTGCCACATCGCCAAGTTGTTGTTGAATCAAAACAAAAAGTTATTTCCAAAATGATAGCTTTATGGGAGGAGGACACAACCACTTTGCTTTTTATGTAATGTCAATGGAACCAGACTCCCCCCCAAATTAATTTTGGGCTACTACTTTTGGTCCTTACATTCCTCACAACATTTACACACAATATAACAGTCAAAAGGCATTTCCAAAATGTGCTCCGTCAGCAGCGATATATATTATATATTGTTATGTTAACATTATATTAGCAGAACCACTTTTGATTGTAGGTTCCCTTAGGAACTTTTAAATGCAGTGTTCTTCAGAAAAGCCTTTCTGTAAATGAAATGTGCCAGCATAAACATTAAGCAGAAGCAGAACTTTTTGAAGTTTAAAGAACCTTCCACATAATCTAAAAGGCTGTAAATCAAAGATTTTTTCCAGAACCATCCATCCAAGCCAGAAACCATTAAGGCACCTTTGCTTCTAAAAGTGTAAAATAAATAATTTTAAGGTTTAATTTCTTTGTTATCCAATTCCAGCTACTTAGCAGGCTAACAATAATATCATTTAACAGTACAATATTACAGTAACAGTAGAGTGCATAAAGAGTAGTTCCACTCATTTGAAGCTTTTAGGCGGCTTGTTTCTATTCCTTTTTGAGGTCTGTGACTGAGACAGCTGACCTGATTAGAGATTAAAAAACACGACATGCATAAGTTGCCTGGTTCCTATAGAGAACAACAAACAGGAAACTGTACCTGAGCTTAGACGTTGTCTTCTTTTGCTTAAAAAGTAAGGAACAGCACACCTTTCAGATTCCAACCTCAGGAGTTCAGCTTAAAGACACCTGGGATATGATTGTGTTGTGAGAGACGCCCCTATGATGAGGTAGGCAGGACCTGCTGCTCTGAATCATGCAGTCAAACAGTGCCAACAGCTTGTTTTTGGTGTTCCTCCTGCATGGCTCCTTTTATCTGCAAAGGCCACGTCCTACCTGTTATGACAACATATGTACAGTTAGCTAAAGCCAACCAGCCTCTTCCATTCTGCACATAAGGCAGCTTTCTTTTAACACACAGCTTTGACAACTGATCCTATCTTAGACAGACTTTAGGTGTGCTCTGTGGACAGCGTTCCTGGGGTTATTCTTGATAAATGATGGGTAACCTTTCTATTTATACATCTGCAAAGGTGCACAAAAGAGACAAACACATTCCAAAAAGTGCTCAGCGTGGGATTACCCTAAACAATTCAGCTACACAGCTACACACTTGGACTACAGACAAAAGAAAACATTGCTACTATTTACTGATGCTGTTTGGAGTTCCTGTTAGTGCATTTGCAGGAATGCATGTTCCTCTTATCAAAAACAATGAGATCTTTTCTCAACTTATTTCATGTTTGTAACTTTAGCCCTTGCTGTCCTCCTGCTACACTCATTGAGCGCTGTATTAGGTATGACTACCTTGTATCTACACTCATTGTCCATTTTATCAGCTTTTTGTTGATCTACAATAACAGACTATAGACCATCTGTTTCTCTGAACACTTTGTTCAGGCCCCCTATTCTTTAGGGCTCATGACTCCTCCCCTACAAGACCACCACAGAGCAGGCACTATGTGGGATGTGGATCATTCTCAGCACTGCAGTGACACTGACGTGGTGGCATGTTAGTGTGTTAGTGTATTACACCAGGCATGACATCACCAAAATAATCTGCTCTGTTTTAAGTATCTTGTAAAACTGAGGGACAACAACAGAAACCCTGGCCTTACAGTAAACCAGTAATAAAAGAAATTAAATTTGATGGAAATTTGATTGAGTATACTGTATATAAGAATATAAATAATTATTAGAATAATTATTAGAATATAGAATATATTATTCTTTATAAGAATAGTGCTTTTACTAATACACACACACACACACACACACACACACACACTACTACTACTACTACTACTACTACTACTACTACTATTTATTTTACTAGTATTAAAACACACCCACACACGTATATATATTGCTGCATTGCACTGCCCTCTAGTGGTGACACCTCAGAACTCATTGGAAATTTCCTGCATGTTTACCAAAAGGTTCCTCAAACGTTTTCCTGACTGCCTTCATGATAGTTCTGTGGTTATGGCAGCCCATCCCCACCACTTAAAATAAAATAGCCTTTTTCTATTACAAGAGCATAAGGCTTCTCAAATAGTGACTTCTCAAAACAATGATTTAGAACCATATTTTTCATCGGGATCTGACAAAGATGGTGGCTTAGATCTTTCTCTCCCACTCAGCTCCTCCAAAGAGAGATATCTTTCTTATCGTTCACCCTGGTGTTGGTGTGCATATGTTCAAGTTTCAAGTTTCAAGTTTATTTGTCATTTGCCCAACATGTCAGGACATTTATGCATTGAAATGCTTGAGGTGAGGCTCAGGTTAATACTCTACAGCAGGGCAGCATTAATATACATACATTATACGTTTTATATATACATTAAACGTACTAAATAAAATAGATAGAAAAGAGATATATTAAATAAATGCAAAATATACACAAAATACAGTATATACAGAGACTATGTATAGGAGGTTCTGTGTAGAAATTCTCTGCGATGTACAATATATTAGACCTGGATAATCTGAAGGAGAGAAGAGGTCCCTCCTCCCTGGTGGCAATAAGGTGAAAAGGCTGTGTGCTGGATGGCTACTGGTCCATCTGGATCTTATGGATTTTCCTCAGGCAGCGGGACTGGTAGATTTTCCTAGACGGGAAATGGTTCAGAAGGTTCTGTGGTGGACGTTGCTTATTCTCCCACTTCTAAAAAGTCAGGCAAAAAGGGCTAGGCAGCAGTTAAAGCTAGCAGAAGAACAATTGACCCATGACCAGTATTTACAGACTCTCAGCTCCTCCGTGTAGAGCCATTACCATCACAAGATTACACACAAACTCCTTTTCATACCTTCCAGGTGAAATTCACTACTGATAAAAAAAAAGTAGCAGATGCCATCTTTCATCAGTGGGTACTTTTTTCTCTTTTCTGGGAGAGTCCAGTAGTAGCAAAGTTTTGGAATTTTGTAACTCAATTTATTTCTGAACTCTTAGATATAAGTGTACCAGTTTGTTCAGCTTATTTGTTATCACGTGATGATTCTGGTCTCCACTTAAATATCTTAAAGAGAAAGGTTATTGTGGAAGGCTTGACAGCCCATATACAAGCTATTCTGAAGCGGTATAATGATAATAAAAAATTTTTGAGGAAAATATGGCACATATGGCTACTTTTTGGATATTTTGATTCAGTAGCGGTCTACAGTTAAGCTGTATAATGCTACTCCAAATACTCTTAATAAGTGGACCAATGCTATTTGCTTTGTGAAGGATCATATTGTCGCTGTCCAAAGAAAAACATGTATCTCTATTTTTGTCGATTTTTACCTGTATGCATCGTTTAAACACAGCAGCTGCTGTTTACACAGTGTGAAA